>VDFB02271358.1:693900972-694031974 GCA_007258455.2 Sequoia sempervirens
TCTCTCTTGCTTTGGTGGTTCTTGGTTTGGCTACTTCAACTTATTTGGTAATCTCTTTCCTTCAAAAAATTGCTCTTTATTAGTACTTTCCATTGCTCTTTTTTTATTTCCTTTCATGGTATCAGAGCTTGGTATTATTAATATTTTGTGAGCTACTTTGTTGAAGGTTTACCAGATTTTTCAGCACACCATCAAAGACACTCTCAAAAATGAGAAGAGAAAAGTGTCTAATCTTGGTTGTTTTTTGTCTTCTAACCTTTCTTTTTTGCAGGAATCTTAGTTTCATATTGTTCAGATTTTAAATAATTTGTTCTTAAATCTATTTATATATATTGCCAGCTTTTAGAAAACCCAATAAGATTTGCATATTAGATACAAATCTGCATATTAGATCTGTAAAAAAATCATCTATTTTTTTCTAACCCTTGTACAGGTTTTCTTATTTAAAGATTTCTAAGTTATTCATTTAAAATTCAAATCTATTTGCTTTGCATGCATATTTAATATTTTGATTTTTTTTTTAGAAACCCTTAATACAAAGGTTATATTTCAATTTTTTTTTTAGATTTGTAATCCTTTTTTGCAATATCAAGCTAAATCTATAAAAAAATCACTATATTTTACATTTTGTAAAAAATCAAATTCTTTTTTAGATCTCTTGCCCTAGTTCAAATTTTTTTATAGGAAAAAGCTAATCTGCTTCTTTGTAAATCTATAAAAAAAATTGTAGTTTCTAAAAAGAAATTCAAGGGCTTTAACCCTTATTCTAGTTTAGAAATTTAAAAATAAAAATAAATCAAAACATTTCATTTATTTTTCTTTATCAAAGTTGAAAAAAAAATTGTTATATAAATCCCAAGTTTTTAAATACTAATCAATAATCAAATAAAAATTTCAAATAGGGTTTCAACCAATTTTTTTTTAAGGCTTGTCGAGGCTGAACCACCGCTGTCTCTTTGCATTTCTTCCACTATGATCAAAGTCTCCTTAACCTCATTCTCTGTTCAAGCGCTTTAAACCGTTTCATTCTTTAAAAAACCCCAACGCTTTTATCCAACCCTGTGCTAAAACCACTTAATATCTCATTTCTCAGTATTTTGCCCATCTATTTTTAGTAAAAGTATTTTTTTTAAAAAGAGCCTGCCCATTCTCACCTGAGGCTTCCTAGATATCCCGCCCGCTCTCATCTTGCCCACTTTTTTAGTTTTTCACATGTTCATTTTTTTTCAAAAGCTTTACATTTAAGTCTTAAAATCTAAAAGTGGTCGCAAATATTTAGTTTTAAAAAAGAAAGACTTACATTTTTCACATATACCTTTTAAGAGTTTTATGAGTTTTTTATAAAGTTCTTTTATATTAAGTTTTTTAATAAAACTTTTAAACTTTTTAATTAATTTTTGTAAATTGAATTCTAATTAATCATATTAAATTTTCTTTATTAATATTTATTATTATTATTTTTTAAATTAATATTAGTTTATTTTAAATTTTGAAATTTAATTCATTAATTTATTTATTTTTTAGTTTTTCTAAAAGATTATTTTTAATATGTTACTTTAAAGGGGCTTATTTTGTTTTTAGGCAATTTATTTAAGAGGGATATTTTTTTAAAGCAAATATTTACAATAGTTTTTTTTTCTCATATAGTTGTGAATTATTTTATTGCAATCATGTCAACTTGAATTTCTGAAATTAAATTAACTAGTTCTAACTATCATTCTTGGAAAACTCATATATGTTTTATTTTTCAGTTCAAACATCTTTTAGATGTAGCTATAGATCCTAAATCTAAACCAGGTTCGTCTGCATCGAAAGATGAAATCGAAAACTGGAATCTCAAAAATGAAGAAGCCCTTGGCCTCATAGGTATCTCCATGTCACCCGAACTTTATGTTCACATTGGGACATGTACAACTGCCTATGAAGCATGGGAAAAACTCAAAACAATTTATGATAGTACAAATGAATCAAGAAAAATTCAAATTCAAGATCAACTTGAAGATTTGAGGTATTCTGATTTTAAATCTATGGATGATTTTTTATTGAAATTTGATGCTTTAAATAATCAATTGGATGGTTTAGGAGTTGAATTAGATAATCTTAGATTAATTCATCTTATTCTTAAAAAGTGTCTTCCTAGACAATTTCAGCAATTCATTACTAATATTCATGCTCAATTAGCTATTCTTTCTTTAGCTACTCAATTAAATTATGATATTTTTCATGATTTATTAAGACAAGAAGAGGCTAAGTTAATTCAGTTTGGTACTATTAAGTCTAATGAACATGCTTTCTTGTCTAATCATAAGAAAATTTTTAAACCTCATTGTAAACAACAACATTATAATTCCAAATCTCATTATAATAATGGCAATGATCCTAGAAAGTTTAACTCTTCTGAGAAACCACATTGCAGTTATTGTAAGAAGGATGGTCATTGGAAAAACACTTGTTTTAAAAAGAAAAATGAGAAAAATCCTATGAAGCAAAATAATCAACAACAAAATAAACCTAATAATAATAAATTTCAAAATAATGCAAATCAATCTAGACGTGCTTTTACTTGTAGTACTAATGTTTCTCAACCTGTTGAATGGGTTATTGATTCAGGTGCATCTCAACATGTTACTTCACATAAAGAAGTTTTTGAGTCTATGCAACCTGATATATCTAATGTTCCTCTTCAACTTGATAATAATCATACTTGTAAAGTAGAAGCAGTTGGAGATGTGAATGTTCCTAATGGTAAATTGCATGATGTTTTATATGTTCCTAAATTAAAGACTAACTTGCTTTCAGTTGCTAAGCTTTGTCAAGATTATAAAGTAGAATTTTACAAAGATATGTGCTATGTTATTGATCCAAAACAAAACAAGCTCATTGCTAATGGTAAATTAGACAATGATAATTTGTTCAAATTTTATGAGTTTGCTCAATCTAGATGCTCTTTAATATCTACCATTGATTTCAATGTTTGGCATGAAAGACTTGGTCATATAAATGCTAACAATATTGCTTTAATGCAAAAGCTTAATATGGTAGATGGATTTCCTAGTATTGTTCCATCTAAAATTGTATGCACAGGATGCATGAGTGGTAAGATGCATAGGGAGCCCTTTCCACATGGTCAATCATGGAGGGCAACTCATAAGTTGCACCTAGTTCATAGTGACCTTTTGGGACCCATGGAGAATAACTCCATCCAAGGATCAAGGTATGCACTTACTTTTGTTGATTATTTTTCTAGAAGAACTTGGATCTATTTTCTTCATATTAAGGATCAAGTTCTTAATATATTTTCTGAATTTCATAAATTTGTTGAAAGGCAATCTGGTTTTAAACTTAAAATTCTTAGAACTGATAATGGTAAAGAATATGTGAACAATGCTTCTACTAGTTATTTTAAATCATTTGGTATTAAGCATGAGCTAACTATTCCCTATACACCTCAACAAAATGGTGTAGCGGAAAGGAAGCAAGCATAGAACTATTGTGGAAATGGCTAGATCTATGTTACATGCTAAAAATATGTCTTATAAATTCTAGGCAGAAGCTATGTTTTGTGCTACTTACATTATCAATAGGACTCCTACTAAAGCTTTAAAGGATATAACTCCTGAAGAAGCTTGGTCTGGTAGGAAACCCAATCTTAAGCATTTAAGGATTTTTGGTTCAATTGCTTATGTTCACAAACCTAAACAAAAAAGGAAAAAATTAGATGCTAAATCTTCTTATCATAGTTTTGTTGGTTATGATGAACATTCTAAAGCTTATAGAGTTTATAATCCTCTTACTAACAAAGTTAAAGTTGCTAGAGATGTATGCATTGCTGAAAATGGTGTTCATGATTGTTCTAAAGTGCATAATATTGATTCTTCTCAAAATAAAGTTATTGTTGTGGAGGATAATCCTCAAGTTGATACTCCTCTTAACCCTCCTAATGCATCTCTTTCTCATAGTGATAGTGATGATGAAAATGTTCAAATTTCTCCTCATGATTCTTCTTCAAGTGATGATACTCCTACATCTAAAAGAAATCCAAAATGGTTTAAAAATTTGTTGCAAGAAAGTGAGGATTATTTAGCTAAAAATCCACCTAAAAGAAGAAAGGAAAATTATTGTAATTATGCTTTGATGTCTAACATTATGAATTCAAATGATCCTCAAACTTATGAACAAGCTAAAGATCAATGTCATTGGCAAAAGGCTATGCAAGAAGAATATGATACTTTAATTGCTAATAATACATGGGATTTAGTTCCATTACCTCAAGGTAAGAATATTGTTTCATGCAAATGGTTGTATAAAACTAAGCTTAATGCAACTAATGAAGTTAGCAAGTTTAAATCTAGATTAGTTGCTAGGGTATTTTGTCAAATTGAAGGATTAGATTATAATGAAACATTTGCTCTAGTAGCTAAGATGCCAACCATTAAATTAGTTCTTACTTTATCTTCTCATATGCATTGGCCTATTCATCAAATGGATGTTAAAAGTGCATTTTTAAATGGTGATTTACATGAAGAAATTTATATGTCTCAACATTTGGGTTTCATTAAGGAAGGTAATGAAAATATTTTTTTGCAAATTGAAGAAATCAATTTATGGTTTAAAGCAATCTCCTAGAGAATGGTATTCAAAGATCAATGCTTTCTCTTTATCTCAAGGTTTCATGAGAAGTAAAAATGATCCCAATTTATATATTAAGAATAGTGAAGATGATATTGTGATTATTATTTTATATGTTGATGATTTAATTATCACTTCTAGTTCTAACAATTTGATTAGTGATGTTAAGTCTCAACTCAATCAACAATTTCAAATGACTGATTTAGGCCTATTAAATTATTTTTTGGGTATGCAAATTTTGCAAACACCTAAAGGTATTTTTCTTTCTCAACATAAATATGCTCAAGATCTCTTAGATAGATTTAAAATGAATGATGCAAAGTATGTTTCTACTCCTTATGAATTAGGAACTAAATTAATGGTTGATATGGAAACTCCTTTTGTTGATCCTACTTTATATAGGCAATTAGTAGGAAGTTTAAATTATCTAACTCTTACTAGACCTGATATTTCATATAGTGTTGGATTGGTTTCTAGATTTATGTCTAAACCACAACAAACTCATTTTAAAGTTGCAAAAAGAATTTTAAGATATGTTAAAGGTACTCTTAATCTTGGTCCTTTTTATGATGCAAATTGTGATTTTTCTTTAAAGGCTTATACTGATTTAGATTTAGGAGGTGATCCCAATGATGGGAGATCCACTTGTGGTTATTGTTTCTTTGTTGGATCAGGTGCAATCTCATGGAATAGTAAGAAACAACAATCTACTTCTCTTTGTTCTACAGAAGCTGAATATAAAGGTTGTACAAATGCATCTAAAGAAGCATTATGGTTAAGAAGATTACTTGAAGACTTGGGTCTACCTCCAAAAGATCCTACTCCTTTATATTGTGATAATCAAAGTGCTATTGCTTTGGCAAAGAATCCAATTTTTCATGCAAGGACCAAGCACATTGCTCTTCAACATCATTTCATTAGAGAGCAAATTGAAGACAGGCAAATTTCTCTTTTGTATTGTAAAGGTGAAGATCAAGTTGCAGATATTCTCACCAAAGCTCTTTGTAAAGATAAATTTCTCTTCCATTGTAAAAATCTTGGATTACAACCCATTGAAGGGTTTGATGTAACCTCCCCAAGTTAAGCTTAAGGGGGGATGTTAGAAGATTAATCTTTACTTGGTAAAAGTTATTCGTTAATTATAATTTTTTATTAACTTGTAGGAATATTCCAAAGGAATCCCTACAAGTCTTTTGTCTTTTTGTCATCTCACATATGTGTGAGGATGACTTATTTTTTAATTCCTTTATTAAGGAATATTTGTAAACACCTCCTTAAGAGGTGACACTTTGCACACACATAGATAAATGGTGGAATTCATTGAGTTGGGAGTTACATTCTAACTCCTTCTCACCTCTACTTATTGAGGTGCCTCTCCTCTCATTCTTCAAGACTCATGCAAGAAAGCTAAGGTTGAATCTCTCTCTCTTTGTATTATTCTTTAGGCATTTTGCCTCCATTCATAATATTGGGGTTTTTTCTTGTTTTTTCCCCTTAACAAATTCTTGTGTCTCTCTTGCTTTGGTGGTGCTTCGTTTGGCTACTTCAACTTATTTGGTAATCTCTTTCCTTCAAAAAATTTCTCTTTATTAGTACTTTCCATTGCTCTTTTTTGAAGAGGATAAAGGTGAACCCTTGGTAGTTTGACTGTTGTGACCAGTCCTGTGAAGAAGATCAACAAAATGTGAGCAATATGGATCTGCTCTCTGATCGAAGATGATGAGTCAGTTTGATGAATAGGGGTGTCACCTGTAAAGATCTAAGAAGAGGTCAGAGACTGTTTCCAAAGGGGGTTAACTTGCAAAAGGATCTAGGGAAAGATGAAGGCAGAAAGGAAGGGGCCACGAGTCTCAGTGATAGCTGTGATGTCTACTAGCAAAGGTAGATCGACATTTATGATAATGTTACAGAACATTCAAAGCGGCTCTGATGAAGCTCTCGAGGATGGACATGAGGGTTGGGAGTTAATGCGATGGTTGCAAAAGATCTGAGGGTCGACCCTTTTGAAGCGGGATATTTTTGTAATCCCTAAAAGTAGGGGCTGACACATTCTTTTTGGCACATTTTATATATGGTAGTTTTTGGGCCTCTTTGTAAGTAAGAAAAGAGGAGTAAGGAAAAATAGGTAGAAAAGAAAACAATAGATACATAGAGAGAGAGAGATAGTTTTTCAACATTAGGAATTTTCTAAACGATAGAGGAGACAGAACTACATCATGTTTCTTTGTAATGGGATCTTCTTTTTGTCTTCTTGGCTAAGGATAGAAGGTAGAGAAACTTAAGAGTAGAAAAAGAGTATGAGTTAAATTCAGTAGGAGGAGATGATCTATCTTCCAAATTTTCTTAGTATAGATGGAGACAATTTGAAGATATGGGTTTTCTATACACTGGTGATTGTGCCAGATTTGTAAATGTTGTTTATCTATTTCACCAATAGTAGAAGCAACCAAATTTAAATCTAATTCATATTATGTTCTAGAATGGTATTTATCTTGGGTTAATTATTTGATTTGGAAAGCTTTCAAGGAATGAAATTTTATCTTATGTTTTGTTTAAATAATGATTTGTAGCCTACCATTGAAGTTAGCACTGTGAATGAATGAAACTGTGTATTAATCACAAGTTAATTTTGTCCTATAGTTTTAGTTATAAATTCCTTGAAAGGTAACAAGTCTAATTAATTTGGATGAACTAAAATTCTTTTCATTTCACAAGCTTTGATCTATCTTTTTCTATTTCTTTAAAACCACCAGTTAAAGTAGGTTTAAATTTATGTTTGATCTCAGAATAATCTAGAAGCTCAACACCAATAGGCCCCTTGAACATTATAGTTCACATCAAGCATTGAGTGAAATCAGCATAGTCAAGAACCGATTACCAAGAGCTTGGGAGTTAGATATCCATGTGTTATTCTTTCTCTTTCAGGAGAGAATAAGAGTAATATTTTTTTTACTATTGTTGTGCTCATTTGACCAAATAATAGATAACTAACACTAGAAGGAGGGAAGAAGAGAAAACTAGATAATACTAAGTTTTTCTCACCAGAAAGGTCCCATAGAGTTCTTTGATCAACTTAAAAACCACCAACTTTAATAGAACTTAAGACCCCAATAAGACACAAGATTCACAAGACTGGAGCAACCATCATACCACCTTTGTCAGCTCCACTCACTCCACCAAGCTTTTCACCAATACCCGAGTGGATACCTATCAATCCACCAGTAAATCCATCTCAATTGTCATTATAGCTGGTTCAACCTATCCACCAGCTAGCTCAACCACCACCACCACCACAAATGGCATTTTTTCAGAATAATCTCTCTCCATTGGGGACTATTCCTAGAGGCTTTCATGATATGCCTAAGAATCTTGGGAAATTTTGTCCCAAATACATTCATGGAAAATCAAGGAGTGCTAAAGAACACATACAATCTTTTAAGGACACTTGTACCAGAGCTCAGATATCCCACCATGATGTAGTTTGTAGGTTGTTCCCTTGTTCCTTAGGGGATATTATGTACAACTGGTATCTAAATCTTCCACAAGGTTCTATTCTGAGCTGGACAGACCTGGAGAATGCTTTCATCAATCAATTCAATGTTTATGTGGACCCAGCCATTTTGTTCCACCAATTTTATACCATTAGGAAGGAGCCATGTGAATCCTTTCCCTTGTTTAATACCAGGTTTCAACAAATGTATTGGAGACTAGAGGACCCCTATCTAGTTGCTAAGAATAGTGCCATTCAAGCATACTTTAGAGTTATAGACCCTTTGCTTGGCTTGTTCCTACAAAGGAATTATCAACCAACAAATATTGATTCCCTATCTAAAGTTTATCATCTAG
Organism: Sequoia sempervirens; assembly: GCA_007258455.2. Classification (NCBI taxonomy): domain Eukaryota; kingdom Viridiplantae; phylum Streptophyta; class Pinopsida; order Cupressales; family Cupressaceae; genus Sequoia; species Sequoia sempervirens. Next base: position 693,909,448 of record VDFB02271358.1, read on the forward strand.
CCATCAAGCTACAACAACAAATTAGCTCCCAACAAGGAAGTTTGGGAGGAGGTTTATCTTCAATGGGGTGTTAGATATCTAGCCCAACCCCTTTATTCAATATTATCCTAAGGATGTCTCCTTCCCATTATGGACCTATGTCTAAGTTGCAGAATCAATCTCCCATTCTATTCTTTGCCAATGAAGCTCCTGAGTTCTTTCAACAATCACAGGCTCATCACAGCCCGCATGGTCATCATAACCAAGATGGAACACCAAATCATGTCGGTCAGCCACCGGTTGCTAAGAGTGTTGAAAGTGAAAAGACATTTCAACTCACAAACAAGGTGGAAACCTTAAAGAAAACTTTGTCTCAAGTTACAAATGACATGGATCAACTTAGATTGAACCCCTCTCAAAACCAAGGTAATTATCCTAATCAGAGCAATAACAATCAAGGTAATTACCTCAACAACTACAATCATGGCCAGAGAAATTATCAAGGCCAAAAATCCCCTAACCAAGGCTATCAAAACCAAAATAGAGGATATAACCAGAGGCCAAATAAGAACTGACAATGGAATACAGGGATAAATAATGGTGGAGTTTCTCACAATTATCAAGCTAATGAGGACCGGTCACATACTGCAAATGTGGCTACCCTTAATTTTATGACTAATTAGTGTAGGCTACATGATACTACAACCCATTCCAAGGTAAACTATCCTAAAATGGAGAAAGTCATGAAGATGGCACAAGAAGATGCCCAAATGTTCCAAGGGAACTTAAATAAAGAAGGTGGCTCAGTAGATACAACAATGACTTATGACCTCTTTGAGGAAGAACCTTCATTCCCAATGCAAAATGAGAATGAACTAGAGGAAGATGTGTATGATTCCCAAGCCTTTCAGATGAAGGGATGACACTTCCTAAGAAATTAGAATAAGGGTTTGTTCACTACATTAGCATCACCTAATCACATGGTGCCTTTGAATCAAAGTGGTGATAATAACCCTCCTCCACCAAAAGGTCCACCTGACTCCCATAACAAAGGTAATTCACTTGGTGTTGTCAAATGTAATGCAAGCTATAACAAAGAATTTGATATTGTTTCTGAAATGCAAAAACAAGAAACCTCTTTATCATATTTTGACATCCTAAAGTGGTGCCCCGCTCAATGAGAGAGAGTGCTGAAAGATTTGGAAGAAGCTAATAAATCAAAAGGGAAAACCAAGGTGGCACCCACTGTAGACATGAACATAGGTTTGTACAGAAGCAAGGTAGGTACCCCACCATCTCTTTTAAGTTTGAGAATCTATGGGAAGAATCTACATAATTGTCTACTAGATTAAGGGGCTTCTGGCAATGTTATGCCATTTTCTATATGTAAGAAATTGGGGTTGAACCCTATCCAAACAAACAAGAAGGTCATGTCCAACTTGATAAAACCAAGGTTAATGTAGTTGGAGAATTGAGAAATATTCATGTGCAAGTAGGGTCTGACCTTGAGATTCAAACCAATATAGATATTCAAGGAGCAGACATTCTCGAGACCTATGGTATGATGTTGAGTAGAGATTTGATGAAAAGTATAGGGGGATATCTCTCCCTCGACTTTTCACATATGTGGATACCATGGAGGGGAATTTCTACGTAGATTAGGATTGAAAGTGAACCTCACCTCAAGAATATCATCACTAAATATGATTATCCCAACGAAGTAGCTTATTTTGAAACCAAGATAGGGGTTTATAAAAGAGAGAAAATTTTAACCTTTTCAGTTCTTGATACTAAAGATTTGTCCAAAATTTCCCTGATCCCATGATTAATGAAAATCTACAAGCATTGGTTAGGAAGCTACAATAGGATCAACTGGTCTTGGGGGAAGATAACGATTTTCATAGTCTTGTACTCCCTAATTGGTGCAGGGTGCACTACCAAAATCATTTGGAATTGACCTGCCAAACCTGCATTAGTATTTTAAATCATGTTTCCCAAACTGAGGAAACTAGCCTAAGTCACCTTGAGATCGTTTCATATCACTTTTCATTCGAATCCAAAAATGTAATAATGTTAACCATGGATAATATACCTTCAAAGGAAGTCCCTCCTTAAATTGAACTTATGCTGGTCACAATACCAGACCAATATAGTTACGAAGAACAACCCTAAGGTTTGCTTGATACCCCTACACTCACAAGTATACCAAAACCCAAGGGATTAATAAAAGATACAAGTGACTGTTAGAAGGATAGCCTCGAATTACATTATATATTTGATTAGGAATTGGAAATTCCACCTGAGGAACCTATTGAACACCCCTTCCCAATATTTGATGCAAAAGATCAAGTGCCCCCACCTATGGCTCATCTTATCCAAATGCCTACAATAACCTCAAAGGGATCAACCCTGGCTCATGATCAGCTATGGACCCTCACGTTTGATGGATCCAAATCCAAAACAGGGTGTGGTGTTGGGATTGAATTAACCATCCCAAAAGGGAAAACCTTTTTTGCTTCTTACAGGTTGTAGTTTAGATGCACTAACAACATAGTAGAATATGAAGCTTTAGCTCGAGGGCTGATGTTCACACATAAGAAGGAAGTTATTGCTCTGATGGTGAAAGGAGATTTAGAAGTAATTATCAAGAAAATATGTGGCCAATACACGTCACAATAAAATGCTAGAAGCTTATAGAAATTGGGTATGGAATGTGATTGAAGACTTTGATGCTTTTGGTGTTAGTTTAATCCCTAGAGAGGAGAATCAGATAGCTGATTCATTAGTTGTTGCCGCAAGTACTCTGGAACCCATGCAAGGCTCCAAGCTTAAAATATTTTGAGTAGAATTGATATCCACCCTAGTTGTTCCTGATAATGTTAGGAACTTTCAAGTCTTTGATGAGGATCAACATATCCTTTCTTTTCTAGCAAGCTTAGATGTTTCTGAAGGATAGATCATCGATGACTCCAACAGGGATCAAGTAGACTAGAACCTCGAAGACTGCAATATAGAGGGAGTCCTCAATTTGGAAGGTAATAGCATTCCCAAGGGAATGGTGGCCTTAGAAATAATTTTTGATTTAGACCCAAGGGCTCAGGAGAAGATATTAGCCAAAGACAAAGGAGGTGAATATGAAACTATTAACCTAGCTGATTCTGGCCCAAAAAGAAATGTCTACATAGGGAAAGCTTGCCTTGAAGCAATAAAAAAGATATATTGAGGGAAATGAAGAAGATATTTCTGCAATAGCTTGGGGGTATGAATATCTAAAAACATTTTATGCTTCTGTGATAACTCATACTATTCCTTTGAAGCCTGAAGCTAGACCATTTTAGCAGAAACAACGTCTTGTCAATGCGCTAATTGAACCACTAATCTTTAAGGAAGTTCAAAAATTGTTTTCTACAAGAATAATCTTCCCTGTATGACATTCAACATGGGTGGCTAACTTGGTTCTAGTTCGTAAGAAAAATGGAGAGATCAGGCTATGCGTAGATTTTAGGAATCTGAATAGAGCTTTAGAAAAGGACAACTATCCACTCCCTTCACTAGATGAAGCCTTACAGACTGTCAATGGGTCTCAGATAATATCATTCTTGGATGGTTATTCTGGATAGAATCAGGTGATTGTTAATTATGAAGACAAAATGAAGATAGCCTTCACTACTAAGTGGGGAACATTTGCTTATAGAAGGATGCCACTTGGTCTGATAAACATTGGAGCAACTTTTTAGTGTACCATGGATGTAGCGTTCAAAGATTTGATTGGTAAATGCATCATCGTTTACATGGATGACCTGACAGTATTCTCTAAAGATAGACTAAACCATGTTGTAGACTTGGCTAAAGTTCTTGAAAGATGTATCCAGTATGGTGTCTCCCTCAATCCTAAAAAGTGTGTGTTCAGGGTTTCTAAAGGGAAAATTTTAGGACACATAATCTCGGGAAGAGGAATATCGATAGATCTAGACCGATTCAAATACATCTTGAAGATAACCATGCGAGGAAGTAAGAAGGAGATGAGATATTTCTTTGGAAAGATCAACTTTCTAAGAAAGTTTATCATAGGTTTTGCATAAATTGTTAAGCCATTGAATGAAATGATGAAGAAAGATGTCAGAATAGAATGGAGTAATGAGGAAAAGGCTGCTTTTTCTTAAGTCAAGCAATCCATTTTTGAAATGCCAGTCCTCACCAGCCCTGATTACTTGAAGCCATTTTATATTTATTCCTTTTCTTCTGAGCATTCCTGTGCAGCTGTCCTAACTCAACGAACAAAAGAGGGAGAGGAGAGTCCAATTTCTTTCATGAGTTCTTTGTTTAAGAATGTCAAAGTCAAGTACCCACCTCTTGCAAAACAAGCTTTTGTGTTGGTTAGAGTTGTCAAGAATTTTAGACATTACATCCTCTGAATTAAAATTATTGTCGTGGTCCCTGATGTTGCCGTGAAGTCTCTACTTATGTAGAGTGAGTTGGGATAATGAAGGGGGAAATGGATGGCCATTTTGTAGGAGTTTGATCTGGATATTCACCCTATGAAACTTTTCTGAGGTCTAGGCCTATCTAAATCCATAGCGGATGCTGGTGAGAATATTGTTTATCAATAATACACTACACAGTCCTTTTCCAACGACCCTTGGTATGTGGATATCATTTATTTCATGCTCAATAATTGGTGCCCAGAGGGAATGAATAAAAATTAGAGGAGAACATTGAGAATGAAAAGATCCCATTATATGCTCAAAGGAGGATTGTTATATAGGAAGAATTTTGAGGGAGTTCACCTACAATGCCTTGATCAGCAAGAGGCTAAACATGCAATTGTTGAATTTCATGGGAAACATGGCACAGGTCATGGTTTTATAGATCTGTTAACACATTAGATCTTTATATTTGGTTATTACTAGTTGTGTGTGTTTAAAGATTCCCACCAGCATGTAAGTACATGTCACATATGTCAAATTTCTGCATCAAAAGAATGCCATTCATCCATTCCATTGTAGCATGTCAATGAGGTAAGGCCATTTTACCAATCAACCCTAGATTTTATTGGGGTAATTAACCCAAATTCTTTTGTAGGACAAAAATTCATTTTGACTGCTACGGATTACTACACAAGATGGATAGAGGCTATACCTTATAAGAATAGCACAATAGAGGTAGTAATCAAGTTCCTCACTGAATGCATCACAACTAGGTTTTGAGTACCCTTCACATTGGTATATGACAATGGCTCTTCCTTTTCTTCTGCCAATTTCATTGCATGGGCTTATGATCAAAAAATTGTTTCAAAGTATTCTTCAAACTATTACCCACAAGGAAATGGAGTTGTAGAATCAACTAATAAGAATCTCTTGGGGGTAATTAAAAAATTGTTAGAGAATAATCCTAGGGACTGGCATACCTAGCTAAGATTTACATTGTGGGCAGATAGGACTAGGATCAAGGCTACTTTAAAGACTTCACCATTTAAGCTAGTGTATGGCCAAGACCATGTGTTCCCTATTCACTTGCAAATACCCATCCTTAAGTTTATGTAGGATTTTTACTTTGGTGATGATAGGATTGAAGTAATATTAGTTGGTTTGTTGAAATTAGAAGAGCAAAGAGATGTTGACTTGTAGCAATTCTTTAGACACCAAGTTGTTGTCAAATGTTGGTTTGACAAAAGAGCCAAAATCAAGACTTTCAGAATATCAGACCTTGTGCTGCTATGGGATAAAGCTAATGAAAAGAAGGGCAATCACCAGAAATTTGAGAAGCTCTAGTTGGGTCCCTATCAAATTGTTGTAATCCTAGGAGAAAATGTTTTCTAGATGAGTAGTTTAACAGGAGAACCTATTCCATTACCTATCAATGGACAATTTCTTAAACATTATTTTGAGTCGTTAAGTTTGGTATTTCTATTGGGCTATGCATATATGTAAATAATTTGTTGTTCTTCTTGTAAATATTTTTTATTTTTGTTCATTTGTTATTACTTTCTTTCTTTTCATTTCCTTTGTTGTTTTGTGTCTATCTTGTTTAGTTCTTTGGGGTTTCTCTATTCTTTTGATCTTTAAATGATGGGTTGTTATCTGAAGTATACTTTGGTTATTAGGAGAGAAGTTGGTTTAGATATTTTCAGGTTTTTTGATTCGATGATTTTTTCCTAAATTTGTTGTTTTATGCCCATTATCAATAAGAGTTATGGAAAGTCTTAAAAAAAGGTGCCAAGTAAACAATCTATATTAACTACCTCTAAATCTATCACGAATCATCAAGATCATCTCCCTTTGTAATGTTATATTTGTCTTAGGATGATAGTCTTGTAATATTTGAGTGAAAAATCTGATTCCTTAGATGTTGTTATGAGGTCCATGGTAGTTTTCAACCTAGAACAAGTGTCAGACATCAAACATATTGAGAAAAAAAATTGAATGAAATATCTAAAACTCCAAAGAGAAAAGAAAAAGAAAAGAAAAGACAATTAGCTAAAAGAAAGGAAGACTCAATATGAATGGGTGATTCCAATATCTCTATTAGGGCTATGGATGCCTAAATTGTAGTACAGCAATAATGTGAGAAAACCAGAGGTATCTTCATCGGGGCTATGGATGCCTGATTGGCTGCGGAGCAATGCCTAGGATATCATTGCACAACAGATAAAGAGAATCAACTCATGTAGTTCAAATCTTGCACATTGTTGTTAAAAGGAAAAGGAAAACTTTATAAAAGGGTGATACACCATCAAGCACACACATAGATTCAAGGGTAGCCAGTGTTGATTTACTTTTGAGATTCTAGCTCAACCTTAGTTGTTAACACTAACCCAACTGGAGTTGTGATGTTCATAAACTAGGAGTTCTAGGTAGTTGAATCCTTTAGTTTCTTGAAAATGGTTAAACCATTTTCCCAGCTGATTTGCTACTTGTTATGCCTTGCACAACCACCCCATTTTATTTTGGAACAAAATGGGTCCCCCTTTTTCTTTTGTTTTCGTCACCTTTGGTTGTTTGTTTGGTTCTTAGGAGTTCTTTTGTTTTCCTCCTAGGTCTATCTTTTGTTCTGTCGGATTTGGTTCTGCCTTAGCTAGAGTTTGGTTTCTTTTTGTTAAAATTGAATGAAATGATGAAGAATAATGCATTTTACATGATTTTGAGGACTGATGGAGGCATTTTTTTGTAGGATTAAATCATAAAACTGATGCTTTTTCTCAAGGAAGTCTTTTGGAAAGCATGCCTCAATCAGATTTGGCACAAAAATCCTAAAGGAACAAAGTTGGTGAGACACTCCAGTTGTCTTGCTGAGTAGCTATTGTGATCTATTCATTTGAAATACACCAGTTTCTTAGACATTTTATTTGCCGTGATTTTTTCTATATCTCTCTACTTGGGAAGAATTATCACCGATAGTTGTTCACAAGGCCGGTGTTGGGGAGAATGGTTTACATTCAGTGTGATGTCTCACTGACTGAAGGTGGTCTCACTGAAGGTTTGTGGCTTCAGGATAATGTCTTGCCAAAAGGGTGAGGTCTCACCAAAAGGAGTTTACATCAGGGAAATGTCTCGCCAACTAGAGGAGGTCTCGCCAAAAGGGTGTGGCATCTGAGTAAGTTCTTACCGAACGAGGGGAGTCTCACCAATGGAGGCTTCACCGAAAGGAGTTTTGGCATTTGATATGATGTCTCATTGATTGATGAAGTCTCGTTGATGGTTTTAACTCTTTGGTATGGATAATGGGAAATTGATGAGACCTTGTTTTGACTTGTTGGTGTTGTCGATAGGTGTGTTCATGTTGAGCATCGCCAAGACTCTCGCCAATGGTCTGGTTGGAATGGTATCTACTATTAGGTGCTTTTAGTATGACCTCTTGCCGAAAGTGATAGTCTTATCGATGGTTTTGGGATATCAATATAACTCTTGCAGCTCGATATGACCTCTCATCGACAATTGTAATCTATGCCAATTACTGTTGTGGAGTATAATCACATCGGGGAGACACAACTAGCATCTCACCAGCATGTGATTCAGTTTGAATGACTTTTTACTACCTGGAAATCTTACGTGGTGTGTGTTCAACCAATCAGAGGAGGTTGAAGGTGAACCCTTGGCAGTTTGACTGTTGTGACCATTCCTATGAAGAAGATCAACAAAATGTGAGTGGTATGGATCTGCTCTCTGATCAAAGATGATGAGTTAGTTTGATGAATAGGGGTGTCTCCTGTAAAGATCTAAGAAGAGGCCAGAGATTGTTTCTAAATGGGGTTAACTTGCAAAAGGATCTAGGGCAAGAGGAAGGCAAAAAGGAAGGGGCCACGAGTCTTAGTGACAGTTGTGATGTCTACTGGCAAAGGTAGATCAACATTTATGATAATTCTATAAAACATTCAAAGTGGCTCTGATTAAGCTCTCAAGGATGGACACGAGGGCTGGGAGTTAATGTGATGGTTGCAAAATATCTGAGGGCCGACCCTTCTGAAGCGGGATATTTTTGTAAACCTTTAAAATAGGGGCTGACACATTCTTTTTGGCACATTTTATATATGACACTTTTTGGGCCTCTTTGTAAGTAAGAAAAGAGGAGTAAGAAAAAAGAGGTAAAAAAAAGAAGAGATACAGAGAGAGAGATAGATTTTCAACAATAGGAAATTTCTAAAAGATAGAGGAGACAGAACTGTATTCTGTTTCTTTGTAATGGGATCTTCTTTTTGTCTTCTTGGCTAGGGTTAGAAGGTAGAGAAACTTAAGAGTAGAAATAGAGCAGGAGTTAAATTCAATAGGAGGAGGTGATCTATCTTCCAAATTTTCTTAGTACAGATGGAGACAGTTTGAAAACATGGTTTTTCTATACACTAGTGATTGTGCCAGATTTGTAAATGTTTATCTATTTCACCAATAGTAGAAGCAACCAGATTTAAATCTACTTCATATTATGTTCCAGAATGGTATTTATCTTGGGTTAATTATTTGATTTGGAAAGCTTTCAAGGAATGAAATTTTATCTTATGTTTTGTTTAAATAATGATTTGTAGCCTACTATTGAAGTTAGCACTATGAATGAATGAAACTGTTTATTAATCACAAGTTAATTTTGTTCTGTAGTTTTAGTTATAAATTCCTTGAAAGGTAACAAGACTCATTAAGTTGGATGAATTAACAGTGTTTTCAGTTCACAAGATTTGATCTATCTTTTTCTATTTATTTAAAACCACCAATTAAAGTAGGTTTAAATTTATGTTTGATCTCAAAACAATCCAAAAGCTCAACACTAGTAGGCCCCTTGAACATTATAGTTGACAACAACCATTGAGTGAAATCAGCACAGTCAAGAACCGATTACCAAGACCTTGGGAGTTAGATATCCATGTGTTATTCTTTCTCTTTCAGGAGAGGATAATAGTAATATTATGTTTACTATTCTTGTCCTCATTTGACTGAACAACATTACCCCTAGTAATCCTCTACGGTACTCAAAAGTGTCTTTCAGAAATGGCTTGGTGAAGATATCAGTAATCTACTCTTTTGTAGGCACATACTCTAGTTTTACTTTTTTCTCCCTTATTTTCTTGCTTAAGAAGTGAAATTTTACTAATATATTCTTGGTCTTAGAATGAAGCACCAGATTCTTTGATATATTGATTGCGCTTGAGTTATCACAATATATGTTAACAAGCTCATCATATACTACACCAATGTCTCTAGGCATCTGTTTCATCCACATTACTTGAGTACAGTTATTTGCAACAACAATGTATTTAGCTTCAATAGTAGACAAAGAAATGGAATTTTTATTTTTAGTTAGCCAAGATACCAACTTCCCTAGGAAGAAGGTACTACAACTAGTTCTCTTTGTGTCATCTACATCTCCAGCCCAATCCACATCAGTGTATGCACACAAAGTGATATTATCAATTTTAGGATACCAAAGCCCAAACTTAACCATTCCTTTCAGATATCTAAAGAGTCTCTTAATAGCAGTTACATGAGATTCTTTTGGATCAAACTAAAATCTGGCAACCATACATACTACATTCATAATGTATGGTCTAGTTTGTGTTAGGTAAAGCAATCTGCCAATCATTGACATGTATTTTGTTTGATTTTCCTTTGGAGAATCATCATTCTATGTCAATTTACATCTAGTTATCATTGGGGTACCAACAGGTTTTGAATCATCCATGCCAAACTTCTTTAATGGTTCTTTCACATATTTGGACTGTGATATGAAAATCCCATCGTCTAACTGAGTGACTTGTAGGCCCAAAAAGAATTTAATTTCTCCAATCATACTCATCTCAAATTCACTTCTCATTTTCCCATCAAATTTCATACATAGATCATCATTTCCTCCAAATATAATGTCATCAACAAAAACTTCAACGATTAACTCCTTGTCATGATCTAACTTAAAGTATAAGTTGTTGTCAGCAGTACATTTGTGGAATCCAAGTTTTAGTAGGTACTTATCTAATCTAGCATACCAAGCTCTGGGAGCTTGCTTGAGTCCATATAGAGCTTTCTTCAGTTTGTAAACCATGTCTTTGTCATTTGTTAGTATAAACCCATCTAGCTACTCAATATATACTTCTTCCTCCAACTCACCATTCAGAAAGGCTGACTTTACATCCATCTAATCTAGACTTTTTAGTTCCTGTATACAACATAGGAAAGAAAAAATCTCACAGCTTCTATTCTGGAAATAAGAGCAAAGGTTTCCTCAAAATCTATAGCTTCCATTTGTGAGTACCCTTTTCACACCAATCTTGCTTTATTCTGGACCGCCTCTCCTTGTTCATTCAGCTTGTTACGGAATACCCATTTAGTGGGCCAATCACATTTTTATCTTTGGGTATGGGGATGAGAATCCATGCATCATTCTTTTCAATCTACATCAATTCTTCCTTCATAGCTTCCATCTAATGTGCATCATCACAGGCTTCACTAATATTCTATGGTTCAATCTGAGATTAGACAATGCTCATTTGTAATTCTTCTTTTGGTTTGTACACCTTTACTCTTATCCCCTATAATTTGATCTTTTTGAATGATTCAACCTTACATACCTTGGAATTTTAGGGTTCTACTACACTTTAGGTTCTTCTTCTCTTTCTTCTATACTCTCACTTGTCTCTCCTTCATCAGATTCTTGTTCTACCAAAATTATCTAGACTTTGTTATGAATCTGAATACCCTTCCCTTTACTTGCACTATCTTGGTGCTCATTAGAATCATATCTGTAGTGTTTGAAATATTTAGCAGAGCCTTCATCAACTCTGACATTTGCACTTTCCATCATCTTCCTCAATCTTTTGTTATAACATCAGTAAGATTTTCTCTTTGTAGAGTAACCTAGAAAGATTCCTTCATCACTTCTTACATCAAAATTTCCTATATCCTCATCTCTTTTAAAGTAACATTTTCCTCCAAAAATCTTGAAATATTTCATAGTAGGCTTGTGACCACATCAAACTTCATAAGGAGTCTTACCAGAATTACTATTTACATTCACTCAGTTCAAAGTATACACAGCAGTGCTTGCTGCTTCTCTCTAGTATATATGGGGCATGTTTCCTTCTAACATCATGGTTCTCGCAACATCCAGTATGGCTTTTTATTTCTCTTAGAAATTCCATTCTATTGAGGGGTTCAGGGAGTAGATAATTTTCTTCTAACTCCATGTTCTTCACAAAAAGTATTAAATTCTCGGGATGTGAATTCTCCACCTCTTTCTGACCTTAAGCATTTTATCCTCATTCCTATCAAATTATTTGCCATGGCTTTAAAAATTTTGAACTTATCCAAAGCTTCAAATTTTTCTCTCAAAAAAGCTACCCAAATCATCCCAGAATAGTCATCAATAACCAGCATAAAATATCTATCTCCTTACAGAATTCTTACTTTGGAGGGATTGCATAGATTTGTATGCACAAGCTCGAGCATTCCATTAGTATGATGTTGTTTGCTCTGAAAGGTAACCTTTTTTTTTTACCCATCTAACACTCCTTGGATATTCAGTTAGTAGGCTTCACTAACTTAGGAAAAACTCTAACAGCTTGAGTGGAACTAACTTTGAAAATGTTATCAAAATTCACATGACATAACCTCCTTTGCCACAATTAGCTCTCATCTATTTGAACAATCGAGCAACTTTCATTAGCAACACTCAAGTGAAAGATGTTACCTTTTGTCTGTGTACCTGATGCAATTATGTTACTAGAACTTATAGTTATCTCACACTTTCCATTCTTGAACTGAAGATCATAACCCTTGTCCACCATTTGTCCAATGCTCAATAGGTTATGTTTCAATCCTTCAACATATAGAACATTATCAATGATGTGCTTGCGTCAAGGCAAATAGACCCTCTTCCACGAATAACGTAGGAAATGTTGTCTCCAAATCTTACAACTCCACCATCATATTTCTCTAGGCTCACAATTTTTTTTATCTGCAATCATATGGTGTGAGCATCTGCTATCAATAACCCATTCATCTTTCTCTTCAATTTGAGCTGCAAGAGCTTTCTTATCATCTATAGATTCAGTGGCTTCCAGACCATTTTCCTTAACGGCAATGAACACCCAATCATTTCCATTTCCATCATACTCATTATTTCATTCTTTTTAGAAAAGTAGCACTTCTTTCAAAATTTAGGTTTGTTAGTTCTAGGTCTTGGAATTCCGTCAAGACACGTCACAACAAAATGACCAATTTTATTACATGAAAAACATATAAGAGGCAACTTTCCTTCATGCTTACCTCATCCTCTTCCTTCTCTGCTTGCAATCATTGCTTCCAACTCCTCTACTTATCTTTCTTCATCTTCAAGTTATTTCATTTCCTCCTCATATTTGAATGTCCTTCTTGAACTTTCTCCTAGATGATGTCTCTAATCATTTCTACTAGATACAGATTCCTTGAATGAAAACTCATTCTTAGGCCCAAAATCACCAAATTTTCTTATCTCAAAGGCAACAAGTTTTCCAATCAACATGTCCCTTGTCACATTTGTCACTAATCTCAGTTCCTCAATGGCATGAGATTTTGTTTTGTATGAAGCAGGCAATGATATGAGCACCTTCGCCACAATTATTATTCATCTATGGTACCACCAACACATCTAATACCCATCACCAATTCATTGACTCTTTGCATAAAGGAAGATATGTTTTCATCCTCACCCATCTTTAGAGATTCATATTTCCCTTTTCAACTTTGTAGCTTGGCGACCTTCACAAGAGCATCTCTAGCTTCTTGCATATATCATGAGTTGTATTTAATTACATTACATTAGTCATCTCAGAATCTGTCAAAACACTCAATAGAGCTTCCTTAGCCCAGATGTTGTATTGTGCATCTTTGATCTCTATTGCACTAGTTGCACCATTTGTTGGAATAACATATGCAATCTGAGTAATATTCCAGTAGGGTTCTTCAACTCAAATGACATTACATTCTTGTCTTCCATAGAGATTAGTTGGTTCCATCAAATCTGGGGTTGTCCTTCTTGAAAGATGCCATCTTGGATCACCTCAAGTTTTTAAACTTCTTTAGAGGCACTAGCTCTGATACCAATGGTTGGAAAAAAAATCACAGACAATTGAGAGGGGGAGTGAATCAGTTGTCACAAGTTCTTCAACCTTTTCAACTTTAACTTAATTTATCATAGGTTTGATGAATTAGCAATTAACCATAAACATATAGCACATCAGAGACACAAAGAACACCAATATTTTTGCATGGAAAACCATGTTAGGGGAAAAACCATGGTGGATGTCAGTCCACAGTATTATACCCTATTAAAAGTATAATAAGAAAAATATGGGGAATGCACTTGCATTCAGGCGCATTGCCTAAAGCTCGCTGCTCAATTACAAAGGAAGGCTCACTACCTTATAGAAAAATAGATTTGATCCATAGGGTGATGAACTGAAAGAATAGATTTTCCACAAAGCTTGATTATAGTTCTAGTTATAGCACAAAAAACTTCCTTCACACTTCACACAAACTCTTCCACACTCTTTTTTGCAATTGAATGATATGATCAATATTCGCACACTTGCATTCACACACACACAAACACTCTCTCTCTCTCTCTCTCTGACTTACTTCTTTTCTTCACTCAAAACAAACTTCCTTATATATCCACAATACAGATTTACATTTACAACTCTATCTATAGAAAATAAGATAAAAATATTACATGATGTCAGCTAGATTTACAAATCAATTTGTAATGAAAATTAGACTTAGTCAGACAATATTGATTTATGCTCCAAATCAACATCTTTGATCACACTAACCATATGAATTGTGATATTCAAGGATTCACAACACGTTACATTCACCATGTCAGCCAAGAACAAGAAAACTGAACAAGCACAAGAAAAATCATCAACCACGAACACCTCAATCAATGTAGATGTATCACAAGGATAGAGTATGATCTCGAAGCATCCACAATCATCATCAACCATCATAGAGACTTTCAAACCTAATTTGAGCTTACTGAAATCACTTCAACTTCAATCAGGAACACTAACTAAAAACTATCAAAAAACTTTTGTTCATAACACAATCAAATCTTCATGTGAACCTCTAAAACTTTCAGTGGATAGACTAGATACACTCATCATGAAACCCTTTTGACCATAGCACTTGATGATCAATGTACTAAGAAATTTTCCTTCATGACTTCCATGGATACACTAGCAACTGCAATACTTTCTTAAACAATTTTTTCAATATCCTTGACATATCCAACTACCAATATGATCAATGCTAATAGTGTTGACATCAATGACAAGCACATATCAACAACATAGCCACAAAATTCAACACTACCAAATGCCTGAATATAATAGTTCACAATCCAATCCTAGATATTGATTACATTGCAACAATATTTTCTCATTAAGTCTCAACTGCTTCATTAATAGTTTCAAATATTTAGCAAAGATATACTATTAGAAAACAATAAGATTTTAACACAACCTAGAAAAATCTGATTGATTAGCTATAGAGATTGATGATACCAACTTAAATTTTCCAGCCTAAAAGTAAGACATTTTCTATGCTCCCCGATGAACTCCACCGAAAAGGTCACTCAGTGGAAGTTACAAACTACCCTTGACAAAAATAGATGACGTGTCAAGTGAGCGAGAAATTTTAGATTTTGTGAGATCATTTTTGAAGAAAATCCCCACCAAGTTGACACATGTCCCAATTCAATCCCAAAAGGAAAATTATATATATAAAGCTACAAACCGACTACATGGTGCATTGTGCATCTTTATGCAAGAGTAGTCTTCATCCTTTGGGCATGGATCTATCTCAAAGTGGAAAGGAAAAAAGGGATAGAAATCAAAAATTTCAAAGGCAAAAATATGCTTCAAGAGGAGATAATTTCAGGTTATTGTTGTGTTTTCCAAATTTCAATGAAGAAATTTAGATCATCTATGAACTCATTTTATCGAATACATGAAGATGACTATTCAATAAACTAGAGGCCAACATATATATATTTGGTAGCAATCTAGAGAAAATCAAATCCAATATTTATGGTGTCAGCTAATGAGCTTCCAACTCAACCTCATAACAAATTAGCACAGCAACAAAGATGAAGTAAAATGCTTGAAAGAAGGAATACTGGAGTAAAATAGACTCACGTAGGAATATGAATAGCTAACAACAAATATAGATGTTTGTGGTAATTGACTTGTAAAAACTATAGTTAGGGTAAATTTTTTAAATTAGGGTAAAATCATAACATCAACAATTAAACCCTAACAAGCATAATGACGCATAGACAAGGTGAAAATTAAAATAATAAACACTAATGCAAATTGATCTCCATATTATGCTCAATTTATTTCCATTTCTCTTTGAGCAACCTCGCATTAGAATGAGAGATTTCAAAGGTTTGATTGTTGGAGGAATGTTGGTTGCCCAGTTCAACAACGTAACAATATGATGAAGGTGATAGATGGAGGATGACAGATGAAAGATGGATGAAAGATTGAAGAATGATTTTGATAGCATAAGAATGCTTGAAGAATCAAATCCCCCAAATGGCTTCTCAGAGGCTATATTTATAGAATTTTGATGTGAAAGGAGATAAGATTTGATAAGGATTTGAATTTTTCTTTATTTGATCAAAAAGGCAATAAAATGAGATTAGATAGAAAGGTTTGATTTTCTACTTCAAAGGAAAATAAATCCTAAAAAAGATGACAAGGATAGTTGATGAATTATCTAATTAAATAAATAAATTAGATACACATGAGTACAAATTTTAGAAAGAAAGTGAAGATATTTTAAAGATTTTATTAATTAAATAAATATTTGATTTATTTAATTAATGTTGGATTTATGATTTCATTAATTAAACAATATAAATTATTTAATTAACATTAGGAGAACAGCTAGGGATTATGAATATAAATGATTTAAATGAAATTAGTCAAATAAATAAGATTTATTTAACTAATTAGGTGATGATATGGGTACCTAGGGAAAAACAAGCTACAAGATGTCTAAATGATGTAATGTTGTGACAAGGTGTTGTAAGAGGGCATTTTTGGGTGTCTATATTTTCCCCCTCTTTGATATGATGTTCAAGATGATGAGATTTTTTTCGAGTAACATCATTTCAAAGAAGCTAAGGTATGGATAGAGGAAAATGAATGATGATAGAAAGATAGGCTAATGATGATGTAGATATATGATGATGGGATGATGATTCCCCCTCAAGAGGATAGGTGGGTTGAAAAAACATGAGTATTCTCTTGAAATGAAATGATAAGGAGGGAAAATATGAATGATGCAAGATAGGAAGTGGATGAAGGAGATGAGTGATGCTTTATGATACAAGAAAGTGAGCAACCATGATGTTTGATGTAGCACTAGACATGATGCACCAAGGCATAAGGACCAAGGTGATGATATGTCTCATGCCCCAATGTAATACAACCTTGTCTAAACACATGAGGAAGTAAATTTAGAGAACTAAAGTCCTAATATACAAAAGCTATGATATAAACCTAGATGCAAAGGAGAGTGCAAAAAAGATACTCCAACATACACAAGGTATGAATATTAGTTGGAAGTGATGCAGATTTGATGCAAATACAAGATAAAAATGATAGCACACACAAGCAAGAAAGCAAGCATGCACAAATGATACAAAAAAAAACAAGGTATTGCCCTTGTCAAGCTATAAACCAATTATTAATTGATTGATTGATGATTATGATAGTGTTTTCATTGTGGGGAATGATATATCCCTAGATAAACACAAGGATAATTGATCAAGACAGATTGATTGGGTTTACAACAAGATTATGATCAAGACCATTGATGTGATTAGATCATTTGACTTTTTTGACTGACTTGATTGTTATGGATTAAGGATTGACTTGCATTTGGATTATTTCTCAGAATGATTGAAGATTATTTGATGTATGGATGAATGGATTTGATAAAGATGATTGATTGGTTGAATGGTTGGATGATTGGATTGAGGTGATGGATTGATTAGATGAAATTAGAAGAAGTGATTGGATGGATTTATTTTATTACTTGGATTTTTGTTTGCTATATGATTTTTTTTGTCTTTTTGTAGGACCTTTTTCCATTTTTTTGTATTTTTTAAGGAATTTTTTTCTTTTTTTTAGGATATTTTTATTTTTTTGTATTTTCAAAGTATTCAATTTTTTTTGGATTTTTTCAAGATATTTTAATGGAAAAATGCAAGGATAAGGCTAATGAATAGGATTATCAAGATCGACTAGATAAGATATGGAAAAAAATGCCTTAGTATTTTTCCCCTATTCCTCATCAAGACAAAGGAAGGGAAGAAAGGATGTATTTAGATAGAATGATGGAATATGGATAAGGTAAAGGATATGTTATAGAAGATATCGATAAAGTGTATAGGATAAGATGTATAGCATTCAAGAAGATCCTTAACCTTGTCAAGATCAAAGGTGGAAAGGTAGAAGATGAAGGTAAAAAGGATAATGGATATGAATGATAGGATGAAAGAAACTTGCCCCCAAGTGTAGAGTACAAGAGAAATATGGAAGATAGGATATGGATAGGAATAAATGAATATGGAAGATAATATATGCATGATAGGAATATGGAGGGAGGAATCAAGCATCAAGTTTCATGGCTAATATTCCTCGAATATGTGTTCTAATAAACCATGGAAATGGGAATTAGACTCATAAATGTTGGCATGACAGAAGAAGCTAAGGACTTAAGCAAATGTTTGGGTTAAATGAGGATAAAGGGGTGATGGATGTTGGATCATGGATAGGATGTTTGAAGGATTGTTGATGGATAGATGGAAAGGATGGCAAGATCAACATTGACACACACCTTTAAGGGTGGTGTAGTGATGGAGGAAAAATGGATCTTGAAGGTGATAGGTTTTTAGACAGATGATTGGAGGAAGCTTTTGGATTAAAAAATTTGGATGCCAATTTATATTTTATTTCTTCTATGATACTTTTAAGAATCCACATAGCTTTTGACTTTGATTTTTTCTTTGTGGGCCTTTGTGGCCATTGAATTTTTTTCTTTTCTTTTTGATTTGATGGGCCTTTGTGGCCTTTTGGACTTTTTTTTAACTTGATGTGCCTTTGTGGCCTTGTGGATTTTTCTTTTGACTTTGGATCATATTTTATTTTATTTTTACATGTCACTTTGAGGATACATGTTGATCCTTTGATATATGTGGATTTTGATATGGAAGATTTTGACATTTGGAACACAAATTGCTTCCAAGAGCAATGGGATAGGTTGATGGAGATGAATGATATGTAGGTATTATGGATGGGTTAATGTAGGTATAATTTTGAGAGGGCATCAAGGATGTGTGCCTTTGTTGTTCTTGATGAATAGGAGATGGAGGGATGTGGGGCCCCAATATGGATGAAAGGGTTGAAAGACTAAGGTTTGAATGATAAGGACCAAGGATAGATGGAAGGTTTTGATGGAATAAGATAAGGACCTAGGATAGATGGAATATTTGATGGACTATGATACTTAGGTTTATTTTGATGGAATCTAGACTTACAATGGGTACCAATGTCTTTAGCATGAGATGTATAACCAAGGCCATGATAATTTGAATTTTCTTGGATATAAAGGGGTTCTAGGATACCCTTCACCTTTGTAGTTCATGTATTTGATACATTCATTTGTCAATGGGATATGTATTGTTTATGAAACAAGATGTGATTCCATTCTGGGAAGGATATAATATGGATGAAAGCATAGGTTCTAGAAGTAAACTAGAGTGGATAAAGGTGGAGGAACCCATTTTATAGGTGTGGGGTTCATGGATAGCTTGAATAGGGGTGATATACTCTTGTGGAGGATTGTGATCATGAGGAAAATTTGGATGGGTGATAGGATCTTGACATAGGGATGATGGGGTACTTTGATCTTGACTTGGAAAAGGATCACAAGGTGTAGAAGATGGAGTAGTTTGACCTTTATTAGGTATGGAAGCATCATGAAGTGGTATGGAAAGCATATCTTGATCGTGAGAAGGGTAAACATCATCATGGAATGAAAGGATATCCTTGAATGGAGGTATATCTTGATCTTGATGAGGAAGGGACTCCTAACATTTTTTGAAAAGTATATCTTGATCATTAGATGGTAGGAAATCATTGGATATTTGATGGAAGAACTATAATTCTCATAGGATGCAATTAAATCATGAGATGGTATGGATTCAATATTTGAGGTGGAAGGGGATGATTCTTGAATAGGATTGGCATGTTCTAGATGGTCAACAACATGGAGACATGATGGAGGTTAACTTGGGATGAATGGGGAGACTCTTGAATAGGCTCAAGAGGGAGACCCCATGATGAGGTTGTATGAATGTACATGGTGTTTGAAGACTCTTTGGCAGGTGGATGGGTGGATTTAGGTAATTCCATAGGTTTACTTTTGAAATTTTTGAATTTAGTGTGGGGATTTGATGGAGGATTAGATGATGGTAAGGGTAATGAAGAGTTTAATGTGTTAAGTTGGCATGATGATGAAGGTGACACATTGGATTATGGTTGAATGTGTTGAGGTTGGAATGATGTTTGGATTCCCTTAAGTGTGATTATTGGTTTAGGTAGTGGAATGTGATTAGGGGCTCCCTAAAGTACAACTTTTGGTTTTATTGGAGGAATTTCATTAGGAACTCCCTTAAGTGTGACTATTGGTTTTGGTTTAGATGAATATATAGTAGAAAGTGATGTGAAAGATAGCGATGAAGACATGTTTGACTTTGAGAGTTTTTGAAATGGGATTATAAATGATCTTGGAAGATTTATAAAGTATCTGAGGAAAGTTTTGGGACATTTTGAGAATGTTGTAGGATGATTAGTGAAGTTTTGGGAAGGTTATGGATGGCTAAAATGATATGTTTATGTGTTGGTGTTGATAGCTTGATATGGAAAATTGTAAAAAAATGATCACACATGGAAGAAACATAAGTAAGTTTGAATTTTAAATTATGAATGTGATGGTTAAGCAAACATTTGAAGAAGACACATCAACAAGTCAAGAACTAG
This sequence comes from Sequoia sempervirens, assembly GCA_007258455.2. NCBI lineage: Eukaryota > Viridiplantae > Streptophyta > Pinopsida > Cupressales > Cupressaceae > Sequoia > Sequoia sempervirens. The sequence goes on from VDFB02271358.1 coordinate 693,929,999, forward strand.
TCAAGTGCGTATGGCCAACTAGGTCTCAATCTAGGATGCACAAGGTTGAATAGGGATGATTTGAAAGAAAAATCTTACCACACAATTGGGAGAAAGGGGTAACCCACCCTTCACCTTCACTTCCAAAAGGTATAAAGTTCTTTGGGGCTTAGCCAAGAGTGAAAATATTTTTACTCCAAAATAAGTGTGCCTTTAGATTCACACTTCGATTGAGGGTGTCCCTTGGAGTGGTGTGTGCTCTAAGTAGGCCTCCTAAGAAGGGTATGACAAAGGCAAACCAAGTGAGGTGTTTTTGATCACACACGCACTTGATTCACACTCACAGTTGTTAACTAACCCTTATAAATAAAATGCGTGTAAGAAAACAATGCAAGCACTTGTTCTTCCTAACCCAAAGCCAAAAAATTTTATGGAAGATAATGGTTCATTTTAGTTCTAATTTTTTGATATGTGATTGAAGACAAGATTCGTTTTAAGAGCCCAAATCCAAATGTGTTTGCAAACAATGATTAAGAGATGAAAGATGAAATGAGTGCACTTGATGTTATTGCTTTCCAAATTTTTGTTGTGACTAATCCAAATGCTTCTATACCTCCTTTGATTCACCTACAAGCCACCAAATCAAGAAAGACCAAGTAAATTTGCATTAAAAAAAGCCATGTGAAAAAGAGGAATTCTAATAGAAATTTGATTATTATAAATTGATACAACTGAATAAATTGCATAAATAGAAAGTTCAGAAGATTTCATGCACTTTAAAAAAAATCATTGAAATTGGATGAATTTTGCTGAAGATATGCTCGTTTGAATTTTAAATGCAAGTTTTAATTGGAGTGATTAAAAAAAATCTTTGAAAAATGACACAATCACTTGATAATTTTGGCACTATTGTGAAGTTTGCCATGTCATATTTTTGATGAGTCCTCGTTTGTGCGATTTGAAACCCGTATGATAGACTTATGATAAAACCAAATCTAAATATAAATTAGGAAACTTTAAATCTAAATTAAATTAGAAACTTTAAATCTAAATCTAAATTAGTAACTTTAAATATAAATCTAAACTAAAACTAAATTAAATTAAAATTCTAAATTAAACTAAAAAATTAAATTAAACTAAAAATCTAAGATAAATTAAAAATATAAGTTCAAAAATTTATATTTAAAATCTAAATTAAAAGTCTAATCTAAAATCTAATAAAAATCTAATTTAGAAATCTAGTTTAAAAATCTACTTAAAGAGTAATTAAACATCTAAAAATCTAACTAAAACCTAATTTGAAATCTAAGAATCTAATTAAACATCTACTTAAAAATCTAAAATATCTAATGAACTTCTTATTAAAAATTCTAAAATCTAAATTTAAGAATTTAATTCTAAACTAAAATCTAAAATTTAATTTAAGATCTAAATTAAATTAGAAAAGGCTAAATTTAAACTAAATTAGAAAAACTAAAAATCTAAAATCTAAAATTAAACTAAAAGCTAAAGAATAGGTAAATCGAATATTAAAACTAAATCTAAGACCAAAGCTAAATCAATGAGTAAAGGCATGTTTAAAAGTAAAGCTAAATCGAAGACTTAAAAGAGATCTAAGATGTCGACGGTTTGAAAGGAGACTACATAATGGCGGTAGAAGGACGGATGGGATCGACGTGTGGAATGGAGAGCAGGAGTTTCAATAGGTCAAAACCAACGGACGAGGATATATTAGTAGTGACCGTACTTGAATGGGAGGCGACCAAGATTTGGAGAGAAGACAACACCGACGCAGGAGCGGCGTTTTGGATTCAAACAACAAGAGAGGAAGTTTTAGCTGTCAATATGTAAACAAAGACCTTTAAATTTGTTGTCAAAGCCATGTGAATCAATAAACCATAAGAGAAAACTAGTCAAATGATCAAAAACCCAAAAGAGATATGTTGCGATGAAGTTGTCTCAGAGCTTGCAGAGGTGTACAACGGATTCGTATAGTACGGTCACTTGACACAATGATGAGGTTGATTTCATCCCAAGAGGTCACCTGCAACAAATACCTTGAAAAACTTGTCAAACGAGAGTTAGAAAAAAAAAATGCAAATTTTTGCAACTTCATGTTGGGTTTATCAATGCAACTTCATGTTGGGTTCATCAATGCAGTTAGGGTAAAACTCTTAAATCGGGGTAAAAGCATAACATCAATAATAAAACCCTAATAAGTATAGTGAAGCATGAGACAAGATGAAAATTAAAATAATAAACACAAACACAATCCAATCTTTATATTATGCTTGATTTATCTCCATTGTTCTTTTGAACCTCGCATGAGAATGCAAGATTTCAAAGGTTTGATTGTTGGATGAAAGTTGGTAGCTCAATTTAGCAGCATAACAATGTGATGAAGGTGATACATGAAGGATGATAGATGAAAGATGGATGAAAGATTTACGAATGATTTTGACAATATAAGGATGCTTGAAGAATCAAAGGATTTTGAGAGGCTATATTTATAAAATTTTGATGTGGAAGGAGATAAGATTTGATAAGGATTTGATTTTTGTTTTATTTGATCAAAAAGGAAATAAAACGAGATAAGATAGAAAGGTTCGGTTTTCTGTTTTAAAGGAAAATAAATCTTTAAAAAGATGAGAAGGATAATTGATGAATTATCTAATTAAATAAATTAATTAGATACACGAGTTCCAATTTTAGAATGAAAGCGAGAAGATCAATTTCAATTTTTAAAAGAAAGCGAGAAAATCTTTTTAAGATTTTATTAATTAAATAGATATTTGATTTATTTAATTAATGTTGGATTTATGATTTCATTAATTAAATAATATAAATGATTTAATTAACATTAGAATAGAGGGATTATGAATAGAAATGATTTAAATGAAATTATTCAAATAAATAAGATTTATCTAACTAATTAGATAATGATATGGGTACCTATGGAAAAACATGCTACAAGATGTCTAAATGATGTAATGTTGTGACAAGTTGTTGTAAGAGGACATTTTTGGGTGTCTACAAAAATAGCTCAAGAAAAAGACATCAAAAGTGAAAAATGACTTAAAATAAATAAATGTTAGTCTTTTTTATTACATACAATTCAATAAATTACAATAGTAGTAATCATGTAAACAATAGACAATTCCATATATATACGTCTTAGAAATTTATAATATTATTGTTCTCTTGCAACTTCTAATTACTTCTAATGTCTAAAATGTTTTAGTTCTAATAATTTTATAGCAAAATCTTATCACTTTCGAAATAGTCTTATTTCTTTAACATAAATTTGTAAAGGATATTGAAGCTAGTGTGGGGGTTGGAGGTTGACTATAGTTTTCTATAAGAAACAGTTGAGTTTGACAATAGTTTACTATAAGATGCAAGAAGAGTATTGCACAAATGAGAACATAATAACAATGTAAGATATATGACTGGTGTATTGCTTTAAATGTAAGGTACTATACATATGCTAAAAATAATATTTTATTTATCCTTTTAAGAAAAATTAAATTACAAAGTTAATATTATAGTACATGTAATATAAAAGCAATATATAAATATATACTATTTATTATATTTTGAATAAAAGCTAAAACAAGAGAATGATAGTCTTTCCATAAGTGTATTCTAAAAATATATATGTTTAAATAAAATTAATGTAAAATAATATCAACAAATAAAATCTTCATATTTACATTAGTAAATAAAGTAATTGTAAATTAAATTAAATAGTTTAATGTAAATAAAAAAGTTTAAAATTTATCATTTATGACATAGTACAATGGTTAAATCATGACATGATTGTTGTAAACAATGTTAAAACCTTCATTGAACTATTATATTCTTATTGTTCCATTATGCTTCTATATTTGAACTTCCATGTTGAATTTGTTGGTGCTGATAATGGTGTTTTCATACTCAAAATCATGTAAGTCAATGTGCTTATGAGCTTTCAGCTCTTGTTCCCTTAAACATAGAGGGATAAGATCCCTTTTGTATCTTTCCCTAACTTGGACTAAGTTAAAATTCCTCTAAATTGATTTCTTTCGACTTTTACATATGTGTATTTTAGATCTTTTCTTACTATTTTGAAACCATTTTTCCTATGTGATGATCAAAACCAGTTTTCCTATGTGATGATCAAATATGATATACATGAAGAATTTTCAATGAAAACCAAATTTAAATTTTACTTAAAACACAAATTCTTAATTATTGAAAAACTAAAACTAATTTTTAGTAGAGAATTTAACTCTTCCTAAAATTGTAAAGTTGAATCTAAATAGTAGTTTTAAGAATATTCTATATTTTAATAATTTAAGAAAAGTAAGAGGATATATCCAAAAAAAAAGAAGAAGAGAGAGAGACAGGAAATGAAATCTAAATGGTACCAATAAAAAAGATTTTGAATCCATTTTTAAGTCATTCAATATAAGAGGAGCCCATAATAAATGAATGATTTTTTTTGGATTTCAAAACACAATTCATCTAAATTAAAAATGAACAAATTAAGTATTAATCATTTACATTAAAATAATTGTCAAAAGCATATCCAAAACAAAAAGAAGTGTTAAATATTTAATTATTAAAATATTTTTGTAAAGATAAGTGAATAATATTTTGTTTAAAAATATGTTTTTGGTTGATCATTAACTCAAAATAAGATGTTTTAATAGAATTTAGATCATTTATTAATAATAGTAAGAAGAATAATAGTTGAAGGGTTTAAGTCTTTGGGTTTAACTGCAAGACTCTCAACATTTAAATAAAATGAAATGAAGGAAAACTTGTGCCTAGACTACTTTGATTGAATGATTACCCTATAGTCATTGAGTCCTAATAGAATACATATAACTTAGTCAAAATAATTGTTTCTAAGTGGTAGACATATCAACTTAGACTAATCCTCTCAATTCTAACAAATTATTAAAAAATCATATACAGACGATTAATTTTCATTAAACAAATACATTACAATTACAATTCAAAAGAAGACCATATTTAGTTTTGACCCATTATCAAACACAATTTAATAAAATAAACTACAGTATGAATGATATAAACTGCAATGTGAATATTCATATATCTAAATAATAAAATGAAATGACGGAAAATTTGTGCCTAGACTACTTTGATTGAATAATTACCCTATAGTCATTGAGTCCTAATAGAATACGTATCAACTTAGTCAAAATAATTGCTCCTAAATGATAGACATATCAACTTTGACTAATCCTCCAAATTCCAACAAATTATTTAAAAATCATATACAGATCATTAAATCTCATTAAACAAATACATTACAATTCCAATTCAAAAGAAGACCATATTTACTTTTGACCCACTATCAAAAACACAATGTGAAAGGCTGATTATTTAAAGACGGTGAAAATGCAAGTCACATGCATCTTCCAAACTTTAGAGGACGGCCTCACATAGGCCAAAAGGACGTAAACTGTCCCTTTTGAAAATGAAGAGCTGTTTCCATTCAAATAAGAGGAGTTGGGATTTATTTTTATTTTTTTTGACGAGAAAAGGTTTTGGGGGTTCCGTACCTCGTAGGAATTTCTAATCTAAATTTCGTAATTGATCAAGAGAGTTGTTGCATGTCTATGTATGACCAGGCAGTTTGTCAAGATTTTAAAAGAAAAGGAAAAAATGTTCGTTTGATTTATGGGAAAAGTGTTGAGTAGAGACTAAAATAGGTATAAATGAAAGTGACAGACCACGCGAAGCTTGTTGAATTTAGTGAATTTCTTTTGAAAAGTCAGGATAAGATTCACATACTTTTTAAAATATGAATTTTTTAAATAAATGAGGTGGTAGTTGAAGGTAGTGATTAAAAATTTAAAAGGTTTCTAGTAGGGAAAGTACACACTTTGAGATAAATTAGCAATCACACCTTGGTTTGCAATGGGTATTGGAAGAAATGTGGAAGGTCAATTAGGGAATTTTTTGGTTTTTTTTCAGATACATTTGTGTAGCATATATGAAGTCAATTGGTAGGCCATTTAAAAAATGATGTTGTTTGTGCAACAAAGGTCTCAATGTAGAAGTGATAGCTTCAAACCAACTATGCATCCCCTTATAGGGATCCAAACGCAACTAAAATAGAACCTCTGAATCAGGAAGACAATAAGGATCTATTATGAATAGGCTCTTGCTTTGTTTGCAATAGGGAGAGAGGGAGAGAAAGGGAGCTATGGGGATAAAAAGAGGGATAAATATATATATATATATATAGAGAGAGAGAGAGAGAGAGAGAGTGGGGGCAAAGGGAGGGGGAGGGTGTGGGGGTAGGGGGTTAAGCAGATATCGATAAAGGGAGAGATATGGAGAGGAGAGGGAGAGATAAATAGAGAGTAAAAAGGGATAGATAGAGATGGAAAAGAAATATACATAGAGGGGGAGAGAGGGAAAGAATGATAGAGAGAAATAGAAATATAAAGATAGAGAGAGGAAGTGACATGTAAAGAGGGGTAGAGAGAGATGGATAGATTTAATGAGATAGAGATGGAGGAAGATATGTAGGAATGCAAATACAAAGAGATAGAGATAGAGCTAGAGATAGGGAGGGATAAACAAGGAGTGTGTGCACATATGAGTAAGAGGGAGATATATATAAAGCTAGAGAGGGAGATATATATGTATAAATATATAGAGAGGGAGGCATATGGAAGGAGAAAAATAGAGATAGGAGAGAGAAGTATAGAGATATAAAAGGAGGAAGTGATAGGGAGAGGGAGAGAGGGAAAGATAGGGATACAAAGGAGAGATAGAGAGATAAATATGTAATAGAGATAGAAAGAGGGAGACAATAAAGGATGGGGATATGAAGAGAAAAATATAAAAATATAAGAAGCGATATAAAGAGAGAGGTGGAGAAAGGGACATATATAAAGAGAGAGTAGCAGAGATAGAGGGAGATATGGAGTAAATAAGAGAGAGATGAAGATAATGAGATATAAATAGAGAGGGAGGGGGAGATATAGGAAGATAAAAATAGAGGGGGAAAGAGCCAGAAATAAGGGAGGTGATAGAGATAATTAATAGAGAAAGGAAAATATATAGAGAGGGATGGAGAAACAATGAGTGTGTGTGAGAGTGTGAAAGAGATATAAAGGTAGAGATAAGGAAGAAGAAACAAGGACTGTGCGTCTAAGTGAGAGATAATGAGATAGATATAGAAAGGGAGAGATATATATACATAGATAGAGAGGGAGAGAAATAGAGAGGAGATAGAGAAGTTGAGATATATAGGAAGAGAGAGTGATAGGGAGAGTGGGATAGATATTTATAGAAAGAGGGAGAGATAGAGAGATATATAGTGGGAAAGATAGAGGGGAAAGAGAGAAAACTATGTAAGAAGAGGTAAGGAGATAGAGACAAGGAGAGAGATAGTAAAGAGATAGAGATGGAGATGGAGATGGAAATGGAGAGAGAAAGGGAGAGAGAAATAAAGATATATTGAGGGGGATACAAAGAGAGGGGGAGAGAATGAGAGAGGGAGAGATGGAGGGATATAAAGATAGAGATAGGAAGTTATATATAGAGAGGTAGAGAGAGGAAGATATATAGAGAGAGGTATGGAGAGGTAGATATAAATAAACATGGGAAGAGAAAGAGAGATCTCTTTATATATCTTTGTCTCCCTCTCTATATTTATATTTTTTATTATCCCACAATCCCTCTCTTCCTCTCCTTTCCCTATTTCTCTCTATATTTTTCTTCTCTTCTCTCTTCCTCTATCTATCTTTCTCTCATTTCTTTTCTTTGTCTATTTCACTCTCCCTATGTTTCTCCCCTTAGTATTTTTTTCTATTCCTATTTATACCTCCCTTCTCTCTCATCCTTTCCCTATCTATCTCTTGGTCTCTTGACATCTATATGTATCTTTGTCTCCTATTTCTCTGTATCTCTCTCTTCATGTGACTATATATCAGTCTCTCCTCTTCTCTCTTTTCCTCTCTCTTTCTTTATCTCTCTTTCTATCTCTATATCTTTGTCTCTCCATATTTATTCCTTTATATCTATACCACTACTTTAGTATCTCTATCTCTATTTTATATCTTTCTATCCTTTTTACCTCCCTCTCTACTTCTCTATTTCTCTCTTCATTTTCTCTCTTTCTCTCTCTATCCTTTTTCCTCCTAAGTGTGAAATGGGTACGCTAAAGAGATTTTTAAGAAATATTATATCAATCAAATGACATGGTACCCTAAGCATTACTCCCTAAGGATGAGCTATCCTTGGTTAGTTGGCATGTAATGACTAATCAAAACTTACCTTCTCTCTCACTCTAAATTTAAAGTGATATTTTATGTTTGAAATTTATTTTATTCTATAAATTATAAATTAGAAGAAAAAAACAAAATTATAATTATTCTACAATTATTAAAGTTTTAATAAGATAAATGAATATAAATTAAATTGATTCTAATAATTTTTAATTATTATTTGTAATTTCATAAAAAGACAAATAAGAAAAATAAGTTTCAAACTTAAATCTAAATTAAAAGCTAAAATAAAATAAACTAAATAGAAAGTCAAAATTAACAAAATCCAAATGTTAATAAATATAATAATTTTAAAAAATTAATAAAATATAATAAACTTATTAAGTTAATAAACAATTAAGAAAAAAGTAAAACTATTTTTTAAATTTATTTGAATTGAAATTTTAATAAAGTATGAAAGTAAAAATATAATTAATATATTACAAACAACATTCACATATACTCAATATTAACAAATAAAAAATATTATAAAATGTTATTGAATAAATTAAATTTAAAAGATTAAAACTATATTAAAAATAAAAATAAATTATATTAAAATTGTTAAATTTTAAATTCCAACATTTATGTTAAAATTAGAACTAACACCAAACATAAAAATTAAAAATAAAATGAAACCTATTCAAAACATAAAAAGTCAATTCCTAATTTATTGATTTATTATTAAAAATATTACTATTTGAAAAATATATATATTTATTAAAAACATTATTACTTATCTAAAAATTATGTTTAAAAGTAAAGAGAGATGCATAATTATGTAGGTATAATTTTTATAAATTGATAAGTTAGAGGAGTCTTCTGTGACGTGTGTATTTAAAAGAAAAATCTTGTTGATGAACTTGAATAGTGAAATTAGTATGCATCATGAGGATTTGATGTAATTGTAAGAAGTTTATTTAATAGTTTGTAAGTGGTATTATGTAGGATGGAAATATGAGTAAAAAATGATAAATATTATGCATTTTTGTAGAACAATATGATATATGAATATATCATAAAAAAATCTATATAATTTAATTTGGTGTAATTTTATCAATATAAAGGGCACTTCAATATCATCAATTTTGAATGGTTAGACATGTGATATCTATAGATAGAGCATGTATGCATGTGGGTGTGGGTGTGTGAAGTAAGAACAATCTATTGTGTATAAAGTGCAACCTTATTTCTATAGGAAGAGGATGTTATCCACAAAAGGTTTTTGGGGCTTACTTAATGGAGAAAACTCTAGTGTTCATCATAGAGATCATTGCTAAATCAAAAGTTTATCTAAATATTTATATCTAATATAATCATTCTATTGAACCAATTAATATCAATAGAATAGAGTTCATAGTAAACACTTCATAGACTTGAAACTATGATATAAACATAATGTAATTAAATTTGAATGCACTAATATAATTAAAAAAAATTAACTTAGAAGAATAAATAGACAAATTCTAATTACAATATTTCACTACAAACCTCAAGATCGAGCATAATATTTTTAAAATAATTGTCAAAAGCATATCCAAAACAAAAAGAAGTGTTAAATATTTAATTATTAAAATATTTTTCTAAAGATAAGTGAGTAATATTTTGTTTAAAAATATGTTTTTGGTTGATCATTAACTCAAAATAAGATTTTTTAATAGAATTTAAATCATTTATTAATAATAGTAAGAAGAATAATAGTTGAAGGGTTTAAGTCTTTGGGTTTAACTACAAGACCCTCAACATTTAAATAAAATTAAATGAAGGAAAATTTGTGCCTAGACTACTTTGATTGAATAATTACCCTATAGTCATTGAGTCCTAATAGAATACATATCAACTTAGTCAATATAATTGCTCCTAAATGATACACATATCAACTTTGACTAATCCTCCAAATTCCAACAAATTATTCAAAAATAATACAGAGATGATTAAATCTCATTAAACAAATACATTACAATTCCAATTCAAAAGAAGACCATATTTACTTTTGACCCACTATCAAAAACACAATGTGAAAGGCTAATTATTTAAAGACAGTGAAAATGCAAGTCACATGCATGTTCCAAACTTTAGAGGACGGCCTCACATAGGCCAAAAGGACATAAACTATCCCTTTTGAAAATTAAGAGCTGCTTGCATTCAAATAAGAGAAGTTGGGCTTTATTTTTTTATTTTTTTGACGAGAAAAGGTTTTGGGGGTTCCGTACCTTTTAGGAATTTCCAATCTAAATTTCGTAATTGGTCAAGACAATTGTTGCATGTCTATGTCTTTTTTGTTTTTGAGAAAAGCATAATATTAATATAAAAAAAAGAATTTACAAGAGTATAGATGGGCATAAAAGAGGCACATCCTAGCCCGAATAATTGAAAGAAGCAGTCAAACAAAAAAAAATAGAGCATATACCAGCTAAAACAACATAAAGAAATGTTGTTGAGTGCAGCAAACAATTGACATGAGATTAATTTTTCTCCAAGAGTGAGGAGAATATAGTCATCCATAATGATATTAAACATTGAAAGAAGAGCTCTATTAGAATTTGTTGCAACCGCAGCCAGTTGAGACTGAACTTTAGATAGTTGGGATTGAACCTCTGACATGATGATGTGTTTCTCCTTCATTGCTTTAGCTAGACTTGATTGCTGCAAAATAATGCAAGAGAATAGATTGTGCATGATCACTTCAACAAGGGGAAAATCATTAGAGAAGATAGCTTTACATCTGAGCAACCAAATATATTGAAGAATACATTGACAAAAAGATTTTGAAACAACATTCTGAGAGCAATGCAGCCCTAAAAGAGATGATTTCCATTTTAATTTTATGCTAAACATGTCAGGAATAAGACTCATAATAACCTACCAAATTAATTGAGAATGCTTGCATGACCAAAAAGCATGTTTGATGGTTTCCAACTTGTGACAAAAAGGAAATTTGGTGGATTGATTACACAAAAAGGTGAGGTGTTCTCCCACAACAACTTTGTAATGAATAATCTTCCATGCTAAAAATTGTGCTTTGGCCTCAGCTTTTGATTTCCAAATAGTAGTGCTCAAGCTAAACCACTTGGACTTGGACCAATTTAGATTCCATTTCAGATTTAATCTAGGAAGCATTTGAATTGGAGGAAGGATACTAAGATAAGTTTGAGAGGGAAGTTTCCAATATTATAGCCTGGATACCACCTCCAATCTTTAAGAAAATTGCAAGATATAGGAGTGCATAGCTTTAGTTGTAGCTTAGAATATATAGGAGCAACATCTTGCACCTTGTGAATGTCATTGATGAGAGTATTCGATAGCTTAAAATCCTGCTTAAGTTGTAAGTCACTTTTCCAAGATAGAGTTGTAAAGTCCCAAATGTCTGTGAACTCCTTGATGCCTTTTTTGAATAAGAGTTTACTATGCATGTGAGGAGTAGTTGCTAAAGGTTGCTCCTAAAGGCATACCAGTCTATTCCACCAAATATAGGAAGCTGTAAAACTCATGCCATGGCTAAGATCCTGCCATTTCCATTCAAGAAGAGGAGACACATGTTGCGAAGCTTTCCATATGCTTAAAAATTAACTAGAGGCATGAGGCTTAAAGTACTTAGCCATAAGGATTTTATCTTTCCACCCAACTTCTTTCCAAGCATTACTGGCTTTGGTTGTACCAATTATGTGCCTAATAAGAGATTTCCATGGTGCTGCTCCATTAAGAGATCTTGTGATCCATTTAGTAATAAGGCATATCCCTTGTGTACAGGGATCAATTACTCCTAAACTCCCTTTGTTTTTTTGGTTGGATGCAATATAACCATGAAGCAGTTGGAAGACCTTTTTTGTTATTCCATTTTCCCCATAAAAAAATTCTAATTAGCTGAGTAAGCTGATTATAACTTCTTTTAGAAGGAAGCCAACATGATGAGATGTAGACATGACTAGCTATGAGGACTTTGTTGGTAATTTGAATGCGTACAACCATAGATAAAAATTTGTTTGACCAATGCTGGAGCTTTCTCTTTAATTTATTGATAAACCATTTCCACATGTCAGAGAGAGAAACTCCTATGCCAAAGGGAATACCCATGTATCTTGAAATTACTCCATGCTTGTTGAAATTCCACTATGGGGGAATCTAAGGAGGTGGGTGATTAGTTGAAGTCATCCAAAATTCATTTTTATGGAGAGAAAGTTGTGAGCCACTTGCTGAACAAAATAGGTCTATGACATCCATGCTGTTATTAAGCTCTTCTTGAGAGTTTTGTATGAAAAGTAGGCTATCATCAGCAAAATGAGAGTTGAGAGGAACTTCATTATGAGGTAGAGAGATACCATGAATTAGGTTTTGTTGTTTAGAATGCATTAAAAGGTAACCAAGAGCTTCAGCCATGAGCACATAGATGAAAGGAGTTAAAGGGCAGCCTTGTCTTATCGAGCGTTGAAGAGGAAAGGCTTGAGTGATTGAACCATTGATAGCTAAGTAAGCATTAACATCAGCAAAAAGGAGTTTCACATGTGAAATGAGAATAGGTCCACAGCCTAACCATTTGAGCATTTTTAAAATAAACAGCCACCTAATCCTATCATAAGCTTTGTCAAAGTCCAATTTGATGAGGAGACAGTCTTGTCTTGTTTGTTGAGCCCATTCCATAGTTTCTCAAGCAAGAACCAAGTTGTCAAGAATGAATCTCCCTCCTAAAAACCCATTTTTTTTTAATATAACAATTTCTTGCACTATTTGTTTAATTCTTTTGGCAATAGCTTTGGCAATAATTTTATAAGAGGTATTAAGGAGGGTGATTGGTCTCCAACCTACAATGTTACTCTCACTTTTTCCTTTGGGAATTAATTTTATCAACCCTTGATTGATAGAAGAGCCTAAGGATCCCTTAGAAAATGCTTCTTTATAGACCTCATAGAAGTCCTCCCTAATAAATGGCCACAATATTTTATAAAATTCTGCTAGTAGGCCATCAATCCTAGGAATTTTAGAGTCAGCCATATCATTCAAGGCTGCATCCAAATCTTCAATGGTGAGGAAGTAGTCTAAGTAAGTTCGTTGGGTAAAGTCAATCTTTCTAGGAATGCAAGTGCCAACCATATCTTCAACTATTTCTTGCAGCTGATCACCTCCTGCAGGATCAATAAATAATTGTTTATAATGCTGAAAGAAGCAGGATTTAATATCATCAGTATTGTCAAATTTGTGCCCCTCTTGGTCAAGGATAGATATTATTATTTCTTAAGAATGTTTATTCTTGAGGTAACTACAAAATAATTTTGTTCCCTTATCTCCTTCTTTCATCCAATGAAGCCTGGCCCTTAATTGAGCTCCTCATGCTTGATAAAATTCAAATCTTTTGAGTTTTGTTTCAGCAGCAGCAACAACATGTTGAAAGGAGACATTAGTTGGTGTTGTATTTAAAAGAGTTCTACTCTTTCCTAGTTGATACCTTAAATTTTTTTCCATTCTAGATCTTTGTCTAGCCATTCTTTTCCCATAAGCTCTAAGGAAGGTGGTGCAACGAATAATAGCTTCATTCCACCATTGTAACCAACCACAATTATGTTGAGGTCTAGGTGCTTCGTTAAAAATGGAGATAAGAGAAGCAAGATAGTCAGGATGGTTAAGATGGGAGGTGTTGAGCTTGAAGGGTAGCTTAGTGGGCTGGGAAGGACAAGAAGATAGTTGGCATGTCAACAAAATTGGGAGATGGTGAGAATGGGAGCCAGAAGCATCAACTATAATAAGAGTGTTTTGTGAAGAAGAAACAATAGACAGGGAATCAGCAAGGTAAATTCTATCAATTTGACTAAGTTTCCTTAAATCACCATCTCTTGAGTTGGACCAAGTGAGCCAATGGTTAAGATGGGTATCTCTTTTGTCCACAATGGGATCTAAAACTCCCATAGTATTCCATGTTAGGATCCAAGCATCAAACTCTTTTTGGGAAAGTTTATGAGGGCTGAACCAACTTCTATCATACTAACTTTCCACCATGTTGAAGTCACCTCCCAAAACCCATTCAGCTATAGGAAGGTTATTAACCATCCATTCCAAAAGTTTGATTCGAGAGGGAGAATCATTGGGAGCATATATGGAGCAAAAACCAACGGATCTTCCTTGGAGCAATAATCAACACCACACACAATTATTATTGGGATCAAATCTTGAAGAGATAATAAACAAGGCTAACTAGGGTGAAATTCCTAACACTGCACCTCCAATTCCATCACTATGAAGAGTGAATTTAAACTAGCCATCCCTCCATAAAGATTGAAGAGGAAGATGCAGTCGGGTATCTACAATTTTTACTTCTTGCAAGAAAATTACATCTGGCTTGTGAATTTGCAAGGTGACATTAGCTTTTCTTCAGGGGATAGATAAACCCCTAACATTCCATGACATGATAGAAAACTTTATTGCATTTGAGGGAGGGAGTCCATATCCTCTGAATCCAACACTTTGAACTTATTCTCCCCTAAACAATCTTGTTGCTAAATTGGAACTAATGCCCTAGAGAGGTCCTCACTAGGGGTGCTAGACCTTTGTCTAGAGAGGTCCTCACTAGGGGATCTAGACCTTTGTCTAGAAAGGTCCACACTAGGGGATCTTGATCTTTTTCTAAGAGAGCTTGGAGAGGGAGATCTAACTCTACGAGTAGCAAGTGGAATCCCATGGCTATGGTTGTTTAGTTGCTGACTTGAAATTTCCTTTCTTTTTTTAATCATCCTCCAACCATCCTCAAGGATGGCATCCTTGTAAGATGGAGGTTTATTAGAAAGAGAATTTGGCACTGAGGAAGGGGGAGGATTCAGTAGAAAATTCACCCCAGGAGAGGGTAGACGGTCTGTAGCAATGGTGGAGGGATTTGAAAGAGTGGGAGAAGGGGTTGGTGATGGAGGATTGGAGGGTGAAGAAGGGGGAGTGTAGCCATGAGGGTGATGCTCTTGAGCAACATTAGGAGAAGAAACTAATGAAGGGGATATTGAAGAAGGAGAGGGGTTAGGTTTGGGTTTACAAATAGGGCAATCTCTGATTAAATGCCCTTCTTTGCGGCAGTAAAAATAGGCATTGGGCTTGTTGAGGTAAGAAATGGGTTGAGAAAAACAAAATCCTGGACCAATAACTTGTAGGGTATCAGGAAAAGTTTGATTTAAATCAACCTCAATGCAAGCCCTAGAATGGACATAGAGACTTGAATATTTGTCAATACTATTTTTGCATGATAAAACCCTGCCTAATTGAGCAGCTATGACTTTGAGGAACAAAAGAAAAGCCAAATTCAAAAAGGGGAATTCTACCCACATTGGGTACCGAGACTTGGAGGCTCCTTCAGGGTGGAAATCAAAATCCCATGCCTGGAGATAACAAATTTTTCCACATATTGTCCATGAACCATAATACAGGGTAGCCTGAGCATGTTCAGCTAAGACAAATGTGCATGAAATGTAACCCTTGCCTAGCCCTATGAAAGATTCTATCATCCAACCCCTGTTTTCCCAATGAACTTTGGCCCATTTATAAAATTCTTGTTCAAAAGGAACTCCACAAAGGAAAAACAAAATGATTGTTTGCTTACTGTCACTAATTACATCTAAAACTTCATCAGGCAGATACCACTCAAGGATCTTACCTCCAGTGGATGCTTCTTGAGGTTGTGAGTGAATGCTAGGCATCCCTTTTTTAGAATGAGAGTGAAACTGCTCATTCACCTCTGGTTGAGGTGCCTTCTATAAATTTATCGTCAAGCTAGCAAAGTTAGAGGCTAGAACATTTTGAGTGCAGCTGCCAAGGTTACTTTCAGAATACTGTGCAAAAATCTCTTCCACCATGATTGCATTCGGACTAGGGAGAGCCAAAATTATTGTCGAGTCTGAGTTTGTTCCGCTTCCCTTTTTGTTGGAGAAAGAGGGGCACTGGAGATCTTTTGGGTGTGAGTATGGTTTTTCCCGTGCCTTCTTCTTCATGGACATTGTAAAATTGCTGATGGGTTTGTCATAATAAGATTAGCCGGTGAGAAATGGAGCAATGCCCTACTGCGTTGGAGCAGCTAGGGAAAATACACTAAATCTTCCTCCTTTCAAGTTTTGTTTAAACCAACAATGAAAGGCACCTCTCAAAGGAGAAAATCTATGCAAATTGTTGTATAAAGTCTATTTGTAGAGTCTGATTGAGAGGATTACAGTCAAGCAAATTGAGCGTTACTCAGAACCTTGAGTGTTACCATTCATTGCAAGGAATTGTTTGCATGTCTATGTCTGACTAGGCAGTTTGTCAAGATTTTAAAAGAATAAGGAAAAAATGTTCATTTGATTTATGGGAAAAGTGTTGAGTAGAGACTAAATAGGTATAAATGAAAGTGAAAGACCATGCAAAGCTTGTTGAATTTAGTGAATTTCTTTTGAAAAGTCAGGATAAGATTCTCATAATTTTTAAAATATGATTTTTTTAAATAAATGAGGTGGTAGTTGAAGGTAGTGATTAAAAATTAAAAAGTTTTCTAGTAGGGAAAGTATACACTTAGAGGAAAATTAGCAATCACATCTTGGTTTGCAATGGGTATGGGAAGAAATGTGGAAGGTCAATTTCGGAGTTTTTTTTTTTTTTTTAGATACATTTGTGTAGCATATATGAAGTCAATTGGTAGGCCATTTAAAAAATGATGTTGTTTGTGCAACAAAGGTTCAATGGAGAACTGATAGCTTCAAACCAACTATGCATCCCCTTACAGGGATCCAAATGCAACTAAAATAGAACCTCTAAATCAAGAAGATAATAAGGATCCATTATAAACATGCTCTTGTTATGTTTGCAATAGGGAGAGAGGGAGAGAAAGGTAGATATGGGGATAAAAAGAGGGATATATATATATATATAAAGAGAGAGAGAGAGAGAGAGAGGGTGGGGGGGTAAGTAGACATTGATAAAGGGAGGGATATGGAGAGGAGAGGGAAAGATATAGGGGTAGAGAGAGATGGAGGAAGATATGTAGGAATGCAAATATGGAGAGATGGAGATAGAGATAGAGATAGGGAGGGAGAAGCAAGGAGTGTGTGCACATATGAGTAAGAGAGAGATATCTATGATAAAGCTAGAGAGGGAGGCAAATGCAAGGAGAAAAACTAGAGATAGGACAGAGAAGTATAGATATATAGAGAATGAATGTGTATGAGAGGAAGAATGTAGAATGAGGAGAAACAAACTTATTTATAAAATCTTGTGCCTTAGTAACCCATTATCTCGTCACAGGACGACATCAAGTTATTTCAAATAAAAACCCAAAATGAAATTTTAAAAAAATTGAATTTGGAGCCAAGGGGGACTTATTCACCACCCATGGTGAATGGGTCCCACCTAAGACCTGAAGATGGGTGTTTGGAATTATCTTTTATTTAATGTGGTTTGTTTGACTTACATTTGAAAATACACTTAATTAAGACAAAAGGAAATAAGGGGATGAAATAAAGCATAAGAAAGTGATAAATAGTGAAGTTATGCCTAGAAAAGCATGAAATCTTGTTACAAGACTTTAAAAAACTTCAAAATAGGACTTGATTGGTGATGAAAAGGTGATTTTTAGGTGAATTGTAATTAATAGAGTCTAGAAGAATGTAGAGCTGTCTTATAACACCTCACAACACCTTCACAAGATGTCATTAGATGAATATTATTTAATTTGCAGGGGTCCAAGACCTAGTATGGACACATAGAATGCCTCACAACACTAGATTAAGGCCTAACTAAGTCCAATTTATTATAAATTATTTGCATGTCAAGCAAAGGATACATTTTCTATAGCACATTTAGCCTCCATTTTAGTGAGAGGATAAACTTGCTTCAAACTCACACTAAAGTAAACATTCAAGAAAAATCCACATGTAGGTCAAGCCCACAAGATACAAAATCATGCAAGGGAAAGATGGAAAGAAAGATAGGGTGGAAAATATATACTCACTCTAGGGCCACAAAACTTCAGGTCGTCTATAGGGTGAGAAAGCCACAACATACTCACGATGGGGCCACAAAACTTCTAGTTGTACATGGGGTGAGAAAGGCCAAAAGGGTAAGATACATACACTAGTTGGTATACACTCACAAACATAGAGGTGGATATGGGGAAAATTCATGCCGCTAGGTGGGCTTCCACCTCAACCATATCAAAGTTATACATCTTTATAACTTTAATAAGGCACCATAAAGGAAAATTATTTTTCTACTTATAGACATTTTTAATGAAAAATAATGTAAGGATTCTTCAAAGGGATTTTTCTTTGTTCATGCAAGGTCTCATCTTAGGGAATATTATGTCCAATGTCTCAAAGAGAAGATAAGTGCAAACAATCTCATCTTGTTTCAAAGAGAGGATAAGTGTAAGGTCTCATCCTAAGAAAATTTGTACTTAATGCTTCCAAGAGAGGGAATCACAAGAAAATAAAATCACACAATGAAATGTTAGTTGTGATGTATTCCCCTACTTTAAAGTAGTTGTGAGTATTTGTATTTTGAGCAATTCATTTAAAGTATAAGAGAAAGAGGAAGACATGAGAGCTTACTTGGAAAGCTCTATTCCATGTTATATGTTTTCAATAAGCTATGTCATGAAGGAAGGAAGTATGTCATATGTGAGCCAACTTAAGGCATGTTATCCACATCCCAAGCTTTCTCTTATGTATTCATTAAAAGTTAATGACTAGCCAGAGGAAGCAACAAAAAATGACATAAAAGGTAAAAGCTACATAACCCCTTTCCCCCATTGAGTACAAGACAAAGGTGAGCCAAAATGGTAAATGAGATGCATGCTAGAGTGAAAATAAATAGTAATTAGAGGAATTAGATGCCCCCATATAAGTAAGCATACCAAACTCCTAATTTTTTTGTATTTTATGACTCAAGGAATTACATTCATTAGTGAAGTGACCATGAACTCTATGATAGGAACAAAACAAAGTCTTGTCATAACATTTATTGTTATTTCTAGGAGGGAGGGTGATCAAGTTATCATGGAGAATTCTTGACAAGGTATCTTCTTGATCAAGAGGAGGTGGTTGTGTAACTCATGTCAAAGATACATCTTATTTAGATGTCATACCTACTCAAGACTCTATATATTGCAAGATTTTGTATTCTTCATCATAGGAGGATACAAAATCTAACAAATTCAAAACATGAGCATTTTGTGAGATGATAGTTTGAGTGTTGTGGGAAGGATGATGTTCGAGGCCATTAATTATGAAAGAGGAGTTAGGGGTATGTTGTGCGAGATTAAATGAAGATGGGTAAAGGATGAGAGAGTTATGAAGAAGCCCTATGGGATATGTACATGGTCCATTGATCAAAGGGGATTGATTAGACACTTGGGAATTCATATCCTCATTAGTCTTGTTTTGATGTATCTCTAAGTGAGGGAAATCAAGAACCACTTGTTTTCCATAGTCCAATGCCATGATATTCTCCCTAGGAAGAGAGTTTTTAGGAGAACAACAAGCCATATGTATTGGAAAAGAAAGGCTTTGTTCTCCAAAAATAACTTCATTTCCAATAGGGGAATGATCAATGATGGAATTATGAGGGGGGGAATGATGAATTCCCATTCTTATTAAGGGCTCATTATCTTGTTCCATATTATCTACCCTACATGGAGAGCTTCTAATATGTTCATCCAAGTTTGAGCTTTGTAAAGTAGCTTCATCACAAGTGGAGGAGGTATCAAGAGAAGAACCATTATGGTTTACAAATAGATCTTCCAATAGGATAAAAACATTAGGGAATGGGAGATCAAGGGTGTCATGATTGTTAATAGGGCTATCTTCTAAAACTAACCTATCCTTGTTACATCGAGGATGGATATTAGGACATGGACAAGATAGATTGTCATGAGCATGGAGTTTGGGTAAGGTGTTGTTGAGGAATGTGTTTATCATCTCATGCTCTTGTTGTGTAAGGTCATCAAAAGGTGAATAAGTAGATGGAAAATCAAGACTTTCAATGCCTGCAACTTCTTGCACCAAAATACCTTCATCCCTAATAGGAGAGGTATCAGAAGAACAAGTATGTGTGTTATGATTGTCAACATTTCCATTCTCACCAATGGGTAATGTAAGCTTAAGGATTGACTTAATGGATTGTTTCTTATAGTCCCTATTATGGTAGTCAAAAGGAAACTCATAAAAGAGTGTGGTATGATTATAAAATCCATGTTTAAAGAAATCAAGATCATATCTTTTAAAATAAAACATGCAAAAATGAAAGAAAGTAAAAGGCAACACAATTTTTTAGTTTTGACATGCTTGTTTACAAAATGTAACTATTTGAAAATGATATGTTGTGATGGAAAAAGTGAAATTAAACAATGAATGAAATGAGATAATTGAAGAGATATTTTACAAAATGCATGATACAAAAATGCAACTAACTGATATACACAAGTTAAGGAACAAAAAAAAAGCCTAAAAGGGTATGTGGAGGATCATCATGGAGAAAACAGGCCCTTAAGTGGCGAAAAATTCAGAAAAATGAGAGTTAGGCAACTTGACGTAAAAATTTGAATAACTTATCTATTGTTTTTCAAAAATATGTAAGAATAGAATCCATAGAAAATTGAATGTAGTTTTTAAACTACTAGGTTTATTTTAAAAATAAAAAAAATATATTTAGTGAAAATTTGAAATTTTAATGCAATAGTACTTAAATTGTAGGGAAAAAATAAGTAGATGTCTATCTAACCACCCTAAGAATAGGGTGATCCCACAATAATGGGTTATAGTTTTCGGCCAAACTTGACATTAAAATCAAGATTTTTCACTAGACATTCACTTTCTTACACCTATAGCAACTAAACCATTAAGGTTTTGAAGATGAATCAAACTAGTTATTTGTTAGATATTTTGTATAGATTCTAATTATATATTTTTTAAAATTAAAAAATAAATTGTCACTCATTTTATGTAATTTTTAATAACTTATGTTTTCTACTAATCAACATTTTTAAAAAGTGATGTTTACTTTGGCCCACATAACTTTTTTTATACATAGGATACAATTCTAATTTTTAAAATACAATTTTATCACACCAATATCTAGGGGATGGATATTTTTTCATATTTTTTTGTTACATAATTGTTTTTTAATTAATTTCTAATTCATTATAATTATAATTTGGATAGAGGTGTACTTCGGCCTGCATAACTTCTTTTGTATTCATTTGAATTAACTTGTTATTTTTGGTTGGAATATGGACATCAATACCTAGTGCACATGTATTTTTTAGAATTTTTTTCTCTATTTTTCTATTTTTCTATTTTTTCATATGTGTAAAATAAAGAACTTGATGTTCATTGAAAATTCTACATTCACATAAAATAAAAAATAAATATAATAATCAAATTAAACATATTTAAAATTATACTTTTTGGGAAGCTTATAATAAGGGTTGCAGGCTTACAAAACATAAATTTTAAATGAATTCATTTGATCACCCAAAGGGTAAATCAAAAGTGGTTTTTTATTAGCATTATGATAGGTGTAGAGGAGACTCGATTATAGGTATGGTTTAAATATAACAAGGTTCTATCCAAGGAGGTTTGATCTAAGGGGGTTTGATAAATTCCTTTTTAATTAAAATAATTTAAATGAAACCTTTAAAGTCATAAATCATTGTATTTTCTAAAAATATGTGATTCCAGGCAAAAATAAGGATGTCCCAAAAAGTGTAACCCATTATTGTGGCAGCACCCAACAATAAAATGATAGTATTTTTTTATAATATTTTAGATATAAGTAGATGACTCATGTCCAGATGTGATGCATTTTTTTTTGTAATTTTTTTCCAAGTAAATAATTAATTATGATTTTTTTATTACAACTTTTAAAAAATATAAAACTCGTATGTCTGACCACCTTAACTTGGTCAAAACTTCATGAAATTCAATTTTTTTTTAATCCTATAGTATGTGAATCATAGAATGTGATGCATGTTTCAGATTCAAAAAAGGTGATATCATTTGAAAGCTATAGATGTTTTTCAATCAACTTATCAATTAGGGCTTTAGTTGTAATTCAAATAGAAAATGAATAATAATTATTTATTAAATTCAAAGTAAAGCATAATTTATATTGGTCAAAAGCTAAGAATATCATTTAAAAACCCTTTTCATTTCATCAGTTTTTGGCCCATCATGATCTACACATACCCAAAAAATAAATTTCTCACTTCTATAAAATGTTGTTTCAGCAGTAAAAAAGGACTGATTTGCCTAAGGTGGTGAATGAGTCCTAGTATGGAATTTTTTTAGAATTTTTTATAAATTTGTGATTGATTTTGATGAATTCTAAGTCATAAGATGTAGAACTAAGTGAAAAATGTAGAATTTTATGACTTTTCAATGATTAAAGATGCAAAAATGCATACTATCATGCACTTTTACTCATGCAAGAATGAAACTCTAGAATGTAAGCTAACTAATGCAAAATGAAAGAAAAGAATATCTAGAATGATTAATGGAATCCAAAATTAGGAAAGAGGGGATTCAAACAATAAGTTGACCAAAATTAAACATAGATTTTTAGGACCTACTTTCTTTCTAGCACTTCTAGGATTTTTCAACTAAAAGGAGAAAGGTGGGTCCAAATATACTTATGTTTACATTCAAATATTAGTGTGATATGGATAAAAAAGGATTTAAAATTCCTAGATGTAATGTTTGAATGCAATAAACTAATAAGATTGATTGAATAATGAATACAAACTAGAGAAAATCAACTTGTTTGAAAACACATTGTGTATTGTAAAATCACCTACAAATGAATGGAAGAATACAACATAAATGATTCAAAATGAAAGGGTGCACTTGGAAAATTAATGGAGACTAGAGATTGCTTCTAAAATGCTACTGATGTTGATTTTTAGGTCTAGAGGGACTCATTCACCATTCTAAGTGAATCAATACCAATTCTTGTAAATTGAGCCAGAATCTATTTTTGTCAAAAGGGTGTCAGAAAAGGCAAAAAACATAAAACTGACCTAGAAATGGAACTCATTTTCCACATATGGTGAGTGATTACACTTTTGAATTTCCAAATATTGAAGAGTGGATTCCAAAGCTTCTGGTCTGCATTTTGATGTTCTATAGGTGTCTGCTTCTGAAACTATGATTTATGGGCCTTAAAATAAGATTTTATTGATTCTTTTACTTGTTGAATGAAGAGAGGACTTTAACAAGTTTGTAACTTGATCTACAAAGATTTCCACTCTCCCAAAGGACCTAAATCTACAAACACACAATAAGAGAAGAATAAATGTTGAATGTTAGGGGATTGGGGTTTTCCTTGTGTTGGTGTGTGGCGACTGATCATGCTATACTGTATAGCCCATGGTATAAAATACACCTTGACATGTTTCCTTGCCAAGGTTTGAGACTGGGCTAGGCCTCAGGTAGGGATTCAAGGGTGGTATCCCCCGAGGAAAATTTTCCTCCTACTTTTTCGCATCATCACAAAAAAGGGAAAAATCAACCAAAAAAATCTGATTTTGTAGAACCCAAAATTTGGAAGCTTCTAAGGTTGATAAAAAGGGGTTCAGATGTGTATTACAATATGATGAAAAATATGATTATTTGCAAGATTGCAATAACCTTTCCATTGGATAATAAAAGTACTGGATGACTGTTATTTGGTGGATGTAGCCTGGATTGGGTGAACCACGTTAAATTCCTTGTGTCATGATTTATTCTATGTGTGTTTTAGTTTCTCATTTTATTAATTAAATGTACATTTAATTTTTAGATATCTACCTTTCTAACCCTAACAAGTGATATTAGAGGGGGTTGTTTTTTTATTATCATCTTAGGAAGGTCTCATGGCTAAGTGGGAGTCTCATGGTTGAGTGGGAGCCATGGAAGATGAGGGTAAGAAGGTTGAAAAGTTTAATGGGTAGAACTTTTAGTTATGGAAGATGCAAATGGAGGACTATCTCTATCAGAAGGATTTATGGTGGCCATTGGAAGGAAAAACCAAGAAACGCACATCAATTTTTGATGAGGACTGGAATATTTTGGATAGGAAAGCTCTTGGTAGTATTCATTTATGCTTGGCACAATCAGTGGAATTCGATAATATAACAAAAAATACAACTAAAGAGTTGATGGAAACCTTGGAAAAGTTATATTAAAATCCTTCTACTTTGAATAAGGTATTTCTTATGAAGCATTTATTTAATATGATAATGGTAGGAGGTGGGTCAGTTACTGATCATTTGAATGAGTTTAATACGATCACCAGTCAATTAAATTTTGTAAAATTAAACTTTGATGAAGAAGTTAGGGATCTTTTGATTCTATGTTCCTTGCCTAAAAACTAGAATAGCTTGGTAATGGTTGTTAGAAATTATGTTTCTAGTTCAAATATATTGAACTTTGATGATGTTCTTGTGTTATTTTGAGCAAGGAAAATCATAGGAGAAGCTCAGGTGGAATACCCACATCAAGTAGTGTTTTGAATGTAGAAAGTAGGGACAGAACAAAGGAGAGAGGAAAAAATTATAGAAATTGTGTGAAGTCACAAGGAAAATCAAACGACAAAGGTCCCAATCTAGAGACAAGAGGGATTGTTGGTACTGTGGTAAGCTAGGTCATTTGAAGAAAGATTGTTGGTCTTGGAAAAATAAACGAGACAAAAAGGAAGGAAGTAAAAAGGAAAATGTGGTAAGTAATAAATCTAATGAGGATGCTTTGATTCTTTCCCTTGATAATGCTGATGATTCTTGGGTGTTAGATTTAGGGGCTTCATTTCATGCTAACCCCCCATAAAATTTATTTTCTTGCTTATGTCCAAGGGGATTTTGGGCTGTCTTATTTAGGAGATAACGAATCCTGTCAAATTGTTGGAAAGGGAAGAATCAAGATTAAGTTGTAGAATGTGAATCATTGGCTACCATGTGAGGTAAGGCATGTTCCAAAGTTAAGAAGAAATTTAATTTCAGCGGGGCAACTAGATGATGAAGGTTGTGTTGTTACATTTAGTGATAAAAATTGGAAGGTCACAAAGGGTGCCTTAGTGGTAGAACAAGGTGTTAAAGTAGGCACCTTATATCTTTGTATAGGTCATACTGTTCCTTCTACTTTAACCATTATGGAAAAGGGGCAATGCTCAGGGATAGTTGCTACAGTTCAACAAGTAGAAGATCATACAGTTGTTGTTGACTCTAAATCAACACTGTGGCATAATATATTTAGGCATATGAGTGCAAAAGGTATGAAATTACTTCATTCAAATAATGTTTTATCAGGTCTAAAATGTGTTAATATGGATTTTTGTGAAATTTGTGTTTATGGAAAACAAAAGAGAGTTAGTTTTCTCAAGGATGGAAAGAAAAATAAAGATGAGAAGTTAGAGCTTGTGCATACAGATGTATGGGGACCAACTTAGGTATCTTATCTCAGTGGCTCTCTATATTATGTTAAGTTCATTGATGATGCAACTAGGAAGGTGTGGATTTATTTCCTTAGGTAGAAATTTGATGTATTTGAAACTTTTAAAAAATGGAGAAGCTTGGTTGAGAATGAGAAAGGTAAAAAGTTAAAATGTCTCAGATCTGATAATGGTGGTGAGTATTGTAGTAAATATTTTGAATATTATTGTTCCTCTAATGGTATTCGTTGGTAGAAAATAGTTCCAAGGACTGCACAAGAAAATGGAGTGGTTGAGTGCATGAATTGAACAATAATGGAGTTTGCACAGACTATGAGATTGCATGTTGTGCTACCTTTAAAAATGTGGGTAGAGAGTGTAAACACTGCTATTTATTTAACTAATAGAGGTGTCTCTAATCCTTTGGGTTGTGGTATTCTAGAGGAAGCATGGAAGGGTAACAAGGTGAGTTATTCTTTTCTCAAAACCTTTGGTTGTGAAGAATTTGCACATGTAGATTCTGAAAATAGAACCAAGCTTGATGCAAAATCAAAGAAATGTGTTTTTTTTGGATATGGCATTGATGAATTTGGTTGTAGGCCTTGGGATTTTGAAAATCAAAAAATTGTGAGAAGTGGGGGTGTCATATTCAATGAGAAAGTTTTGTACAAAGATTTGTTGCTACAGCATAAAAAGAAAGAAAATGATTATTTAGTGTTGTATTATATTCCAAACAATGATGTTTTAGAGGTTCCTCATGCTGGGCAACAACAACAATAACAAATACCGCAAACTCCTATTACACAATCTTCAAGGATAAGTACACATCCAGAAATATTCTCTCCCTCTTTGTATACTATTTTATTAACTAATGCTGGTGAACTAGAATATTATGATGAAGCTATGTAGGTGGATACCAAGGTTCAATGGGAGCATGGAATGGAAGAATAAATGGACTCCTTGCTAAAAAATTAGAGTTGGGAATTATGAAAGCTACCTGCAGGTAAAAAGGCTTTACCAAACAAATGGGTTTATAGGCTGAAAGAGGAGGATTGAGGTAAGCAAATATTTAAAGCCAGTTTAGTTGTTGTGTGTATAAAAATATGATCAATTTAAATCAATAACAACACAATCAATAAAACATTAAATCAAAGAAACTAAAAGAAAAACAGAAATAAACAAACTGTTAATGGCAGTTTCTTCGAAGTCGTCTTATTGTCCTCTATCTCCAGCGTTTCGTCTTTGCTCAAGTTGCTCTCAAATCTAGAATGCCAAGCTCAACGAAGTAGGCTACTGAAGAACGAGATTTAAAAATAAATGCATACTATACTAAGAATGCAATATTTTGAAGGTTGATAATGGAGGAATGTTGGTTGCTCAAATTCTGCAGTATATCAATGTGATAAAGGTTTGAAGGAGAATGGTGGATGAAAGATGGAAGATTCCTGAATGATTTTGACAGAGTGAGGATACCTAAGAATCAACCCCCTAAATGAATTGTGAGAGGTTGTATTTATAAATTTTTCAAAAGCTTCTGATTGGTTGTCTTGATTAACGGTTGTGATAATTTCTGGTAGATCGAACGGTCAAAGATGGAAGAAACTGAAGAAGAAAATAGAAGAAACCTAAAACCAGATTTTTCTATTTTATTATGAAAGAGGAAAAGATAAGAAGATAAGAAATCATCTTTCTTTAAAAGAATTAAAGAAAGATTTAAAGCTGATAAATAATTAATTAAAAAAATCAATTATTTATTTGTGGATGACATTCAGCTTTTCTTAATTAAATAAAATATTTAATTAAGCTTTTAAAAGCAGAAGAAAGCTTGTGGTGAGAAAAGAGATTTAATCATGTTTTATTGAAAAAAAGCAGAAGACCTCATAATTCAATAAAATATTTAATTATGATATGAGAATATTGCATAATTAGGTTAAAATACCTAATTTTGATTTGGAAAGAAAGCATGAGATATTTTTAATTAAATAAGATTTATTTAATTAAATCACTTTTATGAAATCAATTAAATGAAACATTTAATTAATTAGAAGAAGAAATTAAAATAGAAGAAAAGGATATTTAAATTTAATTAAATCAAAGATTTAATTTAAATTCAAACAATGATAATTAATTTAAATAAATAGAATGTATTTATTTAATTAATTAAGTGGACGTATGAAAATAATTAAATAAAATAAATTTATTTAATTATGGAAGAAGAATAAGATGAATGAACAATATAATTAAATTAATTAAATTTAATCATATGTAGAGGACTTTAGAAAACTAATTAAATAATAAATATTTAATTAATTGCGAGGATTATAGACATGACCATTTTTATGTGTATACATTTTACCCCTCTTTGAAGTGATGTGTGAAACACATTGCTTCAAAGAAAATAAAAAAATTTGCCCCTGATATGTTTCTGATTTTCGATGTCGATGATGCCCCCTCGAAAGGATAGGTGGGTTGGACAAACATGGGTATTCTCTCGAAATGAAATGAAATGATAAAGGAGGGATAAGTTGAATGATGCAAGAGAGAATGTGGATGAAGGAGATGAAAGGATACGTTATGCTGCAATGAAAGTGAGCAACCATGATGTTTGATATAGCACCAGACGTTATGCACCAAGGTATAAGGACCAAGGTGACGATGTGTCTCGTGCCCCAGCGTAATACAACCTTGTCTAGATGTATGAGGAAGTAGACTTAGAGCATTAAAGTCCTAATGCACAAAAGGTATTATGTGACCTTAGATGCAAAGGATAATGTAAAAAGATATTCCAACACACACAAGATATGAATATTAGCTAGAATGATACGGATTTGGTACAAATGCAAGAGAAAATGATAACACACACAAGCAAGCAAGCAAGCATGCACAAATGATACAAAAACAAACAAGAAATTGCCCCTGTCAAGCTGTAAACCATTGATTGATTGATTGATTTTGAATTGGATAACTTTGCTTCTCGCGATTGAAAAACAAAGAGTAGATGTTGATAGTGTTGTCATTGTTGGGAAGCCATATATCCCTAGAGCAACACAAGGATGATGATAATTGATTGGTTGAGTGGTTGATTTGGTTTACGACAAGATTAGGATCAAGACCAAAGGATGTGATTGGATAATTTGACAAGATTGATTGAATTGATTGGTATGGATTAAAGATTGACATGCATTTGGATAATTGCTCGGAATGATTGAAGATGACTTGATTGATCAGAAGAAAATATTTGTAATGATATGATGATTGATTGAAGGATAGGATGTGATGAATTGAATAGAATAATTGATGTGTTTGGAATGATTTAGATTGAAGTGATTTGATTAGATGATTGATTGATTGAATTGAGGAATTGATATGATTGGAATGATTGTGATTGAGTGGATTGGTTGCAGTGGTTTTTATGAAGATGATTGATTTGGTGGAATAGGAGAATGATTGGATAGAAGAATGGATGTGATTGAAATGATTTTATTGCTTGGATTTTTATTGGATATTTGATTTTTATTTTTTTTTGTATTTTTTTCAGGACTTTTTCTGATTTTTTGTATTTTTGAAATGTTTTGATTTTTTTTGGAATTTTGAGATGTTTTGATTTTTTTGGAGTTTTGAAATGTTTTGATTTTTTGGATTTTTGAGAATATTTGGAGGTGTCAAAGGATGAAAATTTGAGTAGCCTTTGTGCTAGATACCAATGACAAGGGGAAAACCAAGTCTAGGTGCAAGGAGATAAAGGGGATTGATGGATGAAAGGGTGGGTGATGGGATGAAAGGCTCATGATATATGGATGGATGGAAAGGATAAGTCATAATGAATGAAATGGATGTATGCATCATAAGAGAGAAAGGATGTGATTTCCAAAGACTATGTTGCATAGGAATAACATGCCCCATTTTAGGTACAAGACTTAGGATTTTTCTAGACAAAGCTTATGGCAATAGGATAATGATAGGCTTGTTTGGAAGGATGAGGTATATCAAAAGATATCCAAAACATGTTTCAACATTTTGCCCCTATATCTTCATCAAGATCAAAAGAAGAAGGGTGGATGAATGGACTCAATATAATAGGTATGTATGATGGCTAAAGATGGTAGGTAGGATGGAAATGACAAGACATGAAAATGATAGGTTGGATAGATAAGACATTGTACCCCCAAGTGTAAGTGACATAGAAGATCAACCTACACATGATGCCTATTTGCTAGGTTTTCATCATGGTACTTATCCAAGGCACCTGTTTACCAAGTTTTCACCATTGGACGAAGGGATTTCTCTTTACTTTTTTTTTCTTTTCTTTTTTTTTGAATTTTCTGGATAGAAGGGGAATATGGATAGGAGGGACTCAAGTGTCTAGTTCTGTGAAAGGTGATAGTCCCACTAGATGGATGTCATTGCATGAACCATGTCAAATGCTCATAGATGATGGTAAGGGATGGCATGAAAGGGATGGATTAGGTAGATGGCAGATTATGAAAGGCTTGTGCAAGAATGGATGGGGAATAGTGGATGATGATGTGGATTGAAGAGGACTTGTGCAAAAGGATGGATGCAAGGTTTATGCAAAAGCATGGACCATAGGAAGGTGGTTGGGAAGATATGTAGGATAGTAGTTGAAGGATGGGGGGATGGAGGTATGTGGGATTGTTGTGAAATGGAAGGGAACCATGACCAATGGTTGTACACACTGTGATAAACGTTGAAGCTTTTGATGTGGATGGGGTGTAGGAAGCAATGGAGATGTTTTCTTAGGAGGTGGTGGATGAAATGATTTAGGTACCCACATAGACTTAGTATTTTTATGATTTTTATTTTGCTTGTGGGTTTTAGGAATTTGAGACTTTTGAATGGAATGAGAATGTGGGATGGAAGTGGATGGTTGGGATTTTTGTGATGTGGATGCCTCATTTAACTTGATTTCTTTTTTCTTAGGTACCCAAACCATTTTAGTTTTGGTCTTTACTTTTGGAGGTATGGGCTTATATACCTTTTTAGATGTACTTTGCTTTGACTTTTTGTATTGATGTCCTAAGGCATGAGAACCCTTAGGATTTTTGACTTTATAGGTAGAGGCATTGAAATTATTTCTTTTGAATCCCATGGGTATGGTGGAATGGGTGGAAGCTTCATGTTTATACAATGTGTACATTTGTTGGTCATGATTAGGAATGTTAGGGTATTTATGGATGGAGGGATAAGGGGATTGGATAATGGGGATATTAGGTGTTGGGAGAAGTGGAGGTAGATTAGATGGAGGTATATTAGGAGTTGGAAGCAATGGTGGCAAAGTTGATGGTGGAAGGTGTATGGTCACATGCTTTTGACATTTGTAGGATGATGGAGGGGGAATGTCCACATATGTTTTAGGGATACGATAGGCTTTATGATGGAAAGTGGACTTAGGATGCATGGAGGAAGTACCAACATCTTTAGGTTGTTGTCCTTGGGGTATAGGTCCAAGGTCATAAGAGCATGGAGGGACTTTGACATGGATGGGCTCCAAAACACCTCGTTCATGAAGGTCTAGAACTTTACCTTGGTGGTTCATGTTTTGGAGTGTGCAATGGACAATGGGACTAGGTGTAGGTAGAACACTAGACACGAGTTCCCTCTTGGATGGAGAAGATGAAGCAAGGGAAGATAATGGTTTTTGTTGTTCTAAGGAGGAACATTCATGAATGAGGGTGGAAAGACCATTAGGATAGGATGGAGGAATTACAATGGGGTTGATCGTGGGTGATGAAGGATCAGTAGGATCTTGATTAGCATTGTGTTCACTTAGATCCAAGGTATTTGTTTGATCTTCTATGTTGGCTTGGGAGGCATGTGTCTCATCAAGGGAAGTGGATTTTGATAGATCATGGATAGGACTAGGTGGAGGTGAATTTGGAATATCTTTCTCATGGATGGGTATAGGATCAAGTTGCTCATGCATAGGCTCTTCGTCATTATAGATATCATCTTGATCATAAAAACGATATAGATTATGGATAGGTTGGATGAAAATGATTTGATCTTGATTAGGACTAGGGCTTGATGTTTCCACATGCTTGGGAGTAGACTCTTGATATAGGGTTTCTTGAACGGAAGTGGAAGGAGATGACTCTTGAATGGGCTCAACATGTTCTAGATGGTCAACAACATAGGAGCATGAAAGAGGGTGACTTGAACTTATGACATGAGACTCTTGAATTGACTCAAGGGGTTGTGGACGACATGGTTGACTTGAAGGACTTGGCATGACATTTGAGGACTCTTTTGTTTGTTCAAGTATATGTGTTGGAGGACATGGTGATGTTTGATTCCTTGCTTTTATCCCTTGGGTCACATCCTTTGGAGGTGTAGGGGTGGAAGGTGTTGGCTTAGGGTTTTGGTTTTGATTGGATGACGGTAAGGGTGCATGATCTAGATTGGTATTCCCCTTGTCAATGGTTGCATTAAGACTTAAAGGCTCTTGATTTTGTTGCAAAGGTGGACTTGGGCTCCTATGTTCTTGTTGTGATATTGATGGATGTGTTGATGTGGCATTGAAATGCAAAGAAGTAGATGGATTAGATTGGTCAATTTTATTTGATGGCTTAGATTTGGGCTTCTCAAGAAATTCAAGAATATTGAATTTGGATGATGTTGTTTTTCGTGATGTGGATTGATAGGTTGATGTGGAATTGTCTTTCAAAGAATTGGATTGATGAGATTGGTATGAGGTGGAAAGAGATGAAACCTTAGGTTGAGGTGGAATTGGTTGATGATGATGTTGTGGTTGTTAGATTTGACATGTGGCTATGAGGTATTTGGCTTGAATTACGAGGTATTGGATTTGAGGTGACTTGTCTGCTTGAAGTTTTTGGATAATTTTATGGGCGCTTTGAATGAATTTTTGGGGTAAAAGTAATTGACTTGTTTTAGCCTCATGAAGCATGTGAACAAGCTCTTGTGCCATGTCTTCCCATGTTTCCATGGTGTAAAATGATGTTGATTGGATTAAAGAGATGACAATGCTTAGGATATGATGTGGAATGACAAGATTGGATGATTTGGATGATGTGGCAAGAGTTTATTGGAAATTTGACTTGGGCACAATCAAACACAATATTTCACATGTAAATGTGTGAACACACACACCAAGCACAATGATAAGTTTATCTTCCAAGATTAGATGTTATGATTAAGCAAACACTTGAATACACAACAACAAGCCTGATGACTAGTCAAGTGGGGTATGGCCAATTAGGTCTCAAGTAAGTTTTCACAAGGTTGACTAAGGATGATTTTGAAAGCAAAATTCTGCCAATAAGCCGGGAGAAAGGGGTAACCCACCCTTCACCTTCACTTCCCAAAGGTATAAAGTTCTTTGGGGCTTAGCTTAGAGTGACAAGATTTCAACTTCCAAACAAGCGTGTCTTTCGATTCACACTTTGATTGAGGTCGTCCCTTGGAGGGGTGTGTGCTCCAAGCAGGCCTCCTAAAAAGGGTTTTGACAAAAGCGAACCAAGTGAGGTGTTTTGGAAGACACACACACTTGATTCACGCTCACAGTGATTAATTTTCCTTTAGAAATTGAAATGTTTAGAAGAAAACAATGAAGCACTCGTTCTTTTTAGATCCCAAATCAAGATGTGATGGAAGACAATGGTAAATTTTAGACCCAATTTTTGAAATGCGATTGAAGACAAGATTTTTTTGTTTTAAACCAATTGCAATGATGTGATCAAACAAGATTTTATTTTATGTCTCAAATTGAAAGATGTGACAAACAAGATTAAGAGATGAATGATGAAACAAGTGCACCTGGTTATTTTCGCTTTCCAAATTTTTGATGTGAATGATATTGCTGCTACTAAAGCTCCTTATGATCACCTACAAGATAAAAAAAACAATATTATAATGCAGCCAAAGAAAATTATAATGCAGCCAAAGAAAAGAAAAAGAAAAGAAAAAGACAAGTTCATAAGAAAATTTCAATTTCAGATACTTTTTCCATAGCCGAATTATATTTTAGTATTTTAACGATTTTTCTGATCTGAAAAATGAAAAATCAAAGAAAAGACCCCTGCTAATTTTCTGAGAGCTTTCCAGAAATGTAAAGAACTAAGAAAAATTCCCTGTTTTTCTCTCAGAATCGCGGATTTATGAAAACCATAAAGAAAATGAAGAGTGAACTTTTTTTCATTGTATTTGACCTCCAAACTAAATCTGTAAAACATAGACCCTCACTAGAATTTTTTGAGCTTTCCAAAAAGGTAAAAATTTCTGAAAAATTCATCGATTTGCGTCCAGAAAGTCAAATTTATGAAAATACTTAAAATCAAAATAACTTCCACAAAAGTGACGAAAAACTCTCGATTTTTTTACTGTAGCCTCTTGAAATTATCTGCAAGGTTCTGTAAAAATCTTGTAAAAAAAATCGCAGCTGTGTAGAAGATATGATGAACTTTGTAAAACCTACAGTTTTGTCCAAAAATTGTCAGATCTGCAAAACAAAGTTAGTAAAAACATGCAAAAAAAACACCATTAAAAGCCTTTTATGCACTACATAAACCCTTGTTTGTACTATATAAAACCCTTGGATTCTCTAAAACGAGAATTTTTGTCAGAAAGTTGAATTCCCGAATGAAAAATCCTGTCAGAAAACCTGCAGATAAATGTTAAAAATGGGGGCAAGGCCCCACGGTGGGTGCCAAATTATTGTGTGTATAAAAATATGATCAATTTAAATCAATAACAACACAATCAATAAAACATTAAATCAAAGAAACCAAAAGAAAAACAGAAATAAGCAAACTGTTAATGGCAGTTTCTTCAAAGTTGTCTTATTGTCCTCTATCTCCAGCATTTCGTCTTTGCTCAAGTTGCTCTCAAATCTGGAATACCAAACTCAACGAAGTAGGCTACTGAAGAACGAGATTTAAAAATAAATGCATACTATACTAAGAATGCAATATTTTGAAGGTTGATAATGGAGGAATGTTGGTTGCTCAAATTCTGCAGCATAACAATGTGATAAAGGTTTGAAGGAGAATGGTGGATGAAAGATGGAAGATTCCTAAATGATTTTGACAGAGTGAGGATACCTAAGAATCAACCCCCTAAATGAATTGTGAGAGGTTGTATTTATAAAGTTTTTGAAAGCTTCTGATTGGTTGTCTCGATTAACGGTTGTGATAATTCCTGGTAGATCGAACGATCGAAGATGGAAGAAACTGAAGAAGAAAATAGAAGAAACCTAAAACCAGATTTTTCTATTTTATTATGAAAGAGGAAAAGATAAGAAAATAAGAAATCATCTTTCTTTAAAAGAATTAAAAAAAGATTTAGAGCTGATAAATAATTAATTAAAAAAATTAATTATTTATTTGTGGATGACATTCAGCTTTTCTTAATTAAATAAAATATTTAATTAAGCTTTTAAAAGCAGAAGAAAGCTTGTGGTGAGAAAAGAGATTTAATCATGTTTTATTGAAAAAAAGCAGAAGACCTCATAATTAAATAAATAATTAATTAAAATATTTAATTATGATATGAGAAGATTGCACAATTAGGTTAAAATACATAATTTTGATTTGGAAAGAAAGCATAAGATATTTTTAATTAAATAAGATTTATTTAATTAAATCACTTTTATGAAATCAATTAAATGAAACATTTAATTAATTAGAAGAAGAAATTAAAATAGAAGAAAATGATATTTAAATTTAATTAAATCAAAAGATTTAATTTAAATTCAAACAATGATAATTAATTTAAATAAATAGAATGTATTTATTTAATTAATTAAGTGGACGTATGAAAATAATTAAATAAAATAAATTTATTTAATTATGGAAGAAGAATAAGATGAATGAACAATATAATTAAATTAATGAAATTTAATCATATGTAGAGGACTTTAGAAAACTAATTAAATATAAATATTTAATTAATTGCGAGGATTATAGACATGACCATTTTTATGTGTATACAGTTGTAAAGGGATTTGCACAAAAAAAAGGGTATTGATTTTGATGATATTTTTTCTCTAGTTGTTAAAATGACTTCTATTCATATTATTTTAATTATTGTGGCTACTGAAGATTTTCATTTAGAATAGCTTGATGTTAAAACAACCATTCTCTATGGTGATTTAGAAGATGAAATATATATGAGACAACCACAAGGATTTGAGGTCAAAGGTAAGGAGAAACTAGTGTGCATATTGAAGAAAAATTTATATGGATTGAAGTAAGCACCTTAGCAATGGTACTTGAAATTTGATAGTTTTATGGCTAGGCAAGGCTACAACAGGTGTAATTCTGACCATTGTGTTTATTTTAAGAGGTTGGATAATGACAACTACATTATTTTATGTTTATATGTTGATGGCATGCTTGTAGCTGGGTCTAACATGGATCACATAAGTGAGCTAAACCAATAGTTTGAAAAATATTTTGCTATGAAGGATTTGGGGGCAACAAAAAAAATCTTTGTTATGAAAATTTGTAGAGATAGGAAAAACATTTTTTTTTTTATCTCAAGCTAATTATGTTGAAAAGGTGTTGCAGAGATTTCATATGGAGAATGCAAAAGTTGTTAGCACACCTTTACCAATTCATGTTAAATTGACTAAGGATATGTGTCCAAAGACACAAGAGGAGGAAGAAAAAATGTCTAAGGGACCATATGCTTCAGCTGTAGGCAGTTTAATGTATGCCATTGTATGCACAAGACTAGATGTTGTACATGTCATAGGATTTATTAGTAGGTATTTGAGTCATTCCAGAGTTGAGCATTAGAATGTGGTAAAATAGATTCTCAGGTACTTTAGAGATACATCCAATAAATTTTTATGTTTTGGGGCCTCCAATACTAATTTAAAAGGCCACGTTGACTCAAATTTGGTAGGGAATATAGATACCAGGCAGAGTACCACAGGTTATGTATTTACAATTGGTGGGATAGTAGTGAGTTGGATTCCTCGATTGCAAAATGTGGTTGCTTTATCCACCACAGAGGCAAAGTAGGTTACTACAATAGAGGTGACAAAGGAGATGATATGGCTGCAACTTTTCATGGATGAGTTGGGCAAACAATAGGCTAGAAATTACTTGTATACAGATAGCCAGAGTACTATACATCTTGCAAAGAATTCTACCTTGCATTCTAAAGCAAAACACATATAGTTGAGATATCATTTCATTTGGTCGGTGTTGGAGGATGGACAAGCCAAGCTGGACAAGATACATATAGATGCCAATCCATCGGCTATGTTTATGAAAGTGGTGACAAGGGAGAAGCTGAGCTCCTCTTCATCTTCGGTTGGTCTTCAAGGTTGAATTCAAGTATAATAAAGCAGCAAGGTCCAAGGTACTTATTTCCAATGGGAGCTATAAGTGCAGCAGTGTCATCTAGGATCAGTCTCCAAGTGGGAGGCTGTGATGGTGTGGAGCTTGATTAGTCTCCAAGTGGGAGATTGTTGGTGTGTGGTGACTAATCATGCTATAGTGTATAGCCCATGGTATACTTTTTCCTGTCATCACCAAAAAGGGAAAAATCAATGAAAAAATAAAAAATCCAATTTTGTAGAAACCAAAATCTAGAAACTTCTAAGCTTGATAAAAGCGGGTTTGGATGGGTATTATAGTATGATGAAAAATGAAATTATTCACAAGATTGTAATAACTTTTGCACTAGATAATAAAAGTATTGGATGGTTGTAGTTTGGTGGATGTAGTCTGGATTGAGTGAACCATGTTAAATTCTTTGTGTTATGATTTATTTTATGTGTGTTTTATTTTCTATGTTTATTAATTAAATCTGCATTTAATTTTTAGATATCTAACTTTCTAACCCTAACACCTTGGTCAAACCCCATTTAGGTAATTAAACTAAAATGATGAAAGGAATGAAACAAGTAATAATGGAAAAGATTACCTTTCCATGATGTTTTATCTTGAAATTCCACAACAAAACATATAGAATCTAACCATGGATGTCTTAGGAAGTTAAGTTAATGACTTGCAATGTGAAAGCCCTAATTTGCTTGACTTGAAATAGAAGAATGGTGGATGAATAATGAAGAATGTATGTGTGTATACACATAAAAATGGTCATGTCTATAATCCTCGCAATTAATTAAATATGTATTATTTAATTAGTTTTCTAAAGTCCTCTACATATGATTAAATTTAATTAATTTAATTATATTGTTCATTCATCTTATTCTTCTTCCATAATTAAATAAATTTATTTTATTTAATTATTTTCATACGTCCACTTAATTAATTAAATAAATACATTCTATTTATTTAAATTAATTATCATTGTTTGAATTTAAATTAAATCTTTTGATTTAATTAAATTTAAATATCATTTTCTTCTATTTTAATTTCTTCTTCTAATTAATTAAATGTTTCATTTAATTGATTTCATAAAAGTGATTTAATTAAATAAATCTTATTTAATTAAAAATATCTTATGCTTTCTTTCCAAATCAAAATTAAGTATTTTAACCTAATTGTGCAATCTTCTCATATCATAATTAAATATTTTATTTAATTATGAGGTTTTCTGCTTTTTTTCAATAAAACATGATTAAATCTCTTTTCTCACCACAAGCTTTCTTCTGCTTTTAAAAGCTTAATTAAATATTTTATTTAATTAAGAAAAGCTGAATGTCATCCACAAATAAATAATTGATTTTTTTAATTAATTATTTATCAGCTTTAAATCTTTCTTTAATTCTTTTAAAGAAAGATGATTTTTTATCTTCTTATCTTTTCCTCTTTCATAATAAAATAGAAAAATCTAGTTTTAGGTTTCTTCTATTTTCTTCTTCAGTTTCTTCCATCTTCGACCGTTCGATCTACCAGGAATTATCACAACCGTTAATCGAGACAACCAATCAGAAGCTTTCGAAAACTTTATAAATACAACCTCTCACAATTCATTTAGGGGGTTGATTCTTAGGTATCCTCACTCTGTCAAAATCATTCAGGAATCTTCCATCTTTCATCCACCATTCTCCTTCAAACCTTTATCACATTGTTATGCTGCAGAATTTGAGCAACCAACATTCCTCCATTATCAACCTTCAAAATATTGCATTCTTAGTATAGTATGCATTTATTTTTAAATCTCGTTCTTCAGTAGCCTACTTCATTGAGCTTGGCATTCCAGATTTGAGAGCAACTTGAGCAAAGACGAAACGCTAGAGATAGAGGACAATAAGACGACTTCGAAGAAACTGCCATTAACAGTTTGCTTATTTCTATTTTTCTTTTGGTTTCTTTGATTTAATGTTTTATTGATTGTGTTGTTATTGATTTAAATTGATCATATTTTTATACACACAATGTGTATGAGAGGAAGAATGTAGAATGAGGAGAAAAACACTTATTTATACAATCGTGTTCCTTAGTAACATGTTCATACATCATCACAAGCTGACATCAAGTGATTTTGAATAAAAATCGAAAAGGAAATTTTTAAAAAATTAAATTTGGAGCCAAAGGGGACTCAATCGCCACACATCATGAATGGGTCCCACCTAAGACATGAAAATGGGTGTCAAGAATAATCTTGTATTTAATGTTGTATGTTGGGCTTACATTGAAAACTACACCTAATTAAGACATGCAAGGGCATAAACAGATGAAATAAAGCATAAGAAAGGAATACATAGTGAATTTTTGCCTAGAAAAGTATGAAATCTTGTTACAAGACGTTACAACACTTACAAATAGGACTTGATTAGTGATGAAGAGGTTATTTTTAGGTGAATTGTAATGAATAAAGTTTAGTAGAATTTAGAAATGTCTTACAACACTTCACAACACCTTCAAAAGGTGTCATTAGAAGAATTTTATTTAATTTGTAGGGCTCTAATACCTAGTTTGGATGCATAAAATTCCTCCCAACATTAGATTAAGGTGTCATTAAGTCCATTTTATCATGAATTATTCCCATGTCAATCAAAGGGTACTTTTTCTAAGGCACATTCAACTCCAACTTTAGTGAGAGGATAAAATTGCTTCAAACTCACACTAAAGTAGACATTCAAGAAAGACCTACATGTAGGTCAATCCCCCAAGATACAAAATCATGTAAAGGCAAGATGGAAAGAAAGACAAGGTGGAAAAGATGTACACACTATGGGGCCACAAAACCTCAGTTCATCTATGGGGTGAGAAGGACACAACATACTCACTATGGGGCCACAAAACTTCTGGTTGTCCATAGGGTAAGAAAGCTCAAAAAGGTAAGATACATATGCTAGTTGATATGAACTCACAAACACAAAATTGGCTATGGGAAAAATTCATGCCACTAGGTGGGCTTCCCGCTCAACCATATCAAAGTTATACCTCTTGATAACTTTAATAAGGCACCACAAAGGGAATTGAATTAGCTACTTATAGAAATTGTTAATGAAAAATAATGTAAGGATTGTTCAAAGGGATTTTTATTTGTTTATGCAAGGTCTCATCTCAGGGAAGATTATGCCCAATTTCTCCAAGAGGAGATAATTGTAAACAATCGTATCATGTTTCCATGAGAGGACAAGTGCAAGGTTTCATCTTGGGGAACATTTTATTTAATGCTTCCAAGAGAGGGAATCACAAGAAAAGGAAATTACATAATGAAATGTTAGTGGTGATGTATGCCCCCACTTTAAAGCAGTTGTGAGTACTCATACTATGAGAAATTACTTTAGTCTAGAAGAGAAAGAGGAAAACATGATAGCTTACTCAGAAAACCCTATGCCAAGTCGTATGTTTCCAATAAGCTACCTCATGAAGGAAGGAAGTATGTCATATGTGAGCCAACTTAAGGCATGTCATCCACATCCCAAGCTTGCTCTTATGTATTCATGAAAACTTAATGACTATCCAAAGGAGGCAACAAAAAATGACATACAAGTGTAAGGATACATAACCCCTTTCCCCCATTGAGTGCAACACAAAGGTGAGCCGAAATTGCTCATGAGATGCATGCTAGAGTGAAAATAAATATACTTAAGTAGAGGAATTAGATGCCACTATATAAGGAAGCATACAAAACACCTAAAAATGTTGTATTTTACAACTCAATCCATTACATTTATTAGTGGAGTGACCATGAATTGTATAACAGGCACAAAATGAAGTCTTTTCATGACATTTATTGTGAGTTCTAGGAGGGAGGGTGATCAAGTTATCGTGGACAAGTCTTGACAAGATACCTTCTTGATCAAGAGGAGAAGCTTTTTGTGTGATTGGGGTCAAAGGTACATCTTGTTTAGATGTAATACCTACACAAGACTCTATAGATTAGAAGATTTTATATTCTTCGTCATAGGAGGATATAAAATCTAATGAATTCAAATCATGAGTCTTTTGTGAGATTTCAGTTTAAATGTTGTGGGAAGGATGATGTTCGAGGCCATTAATTTTCAAGGAGTTAGGGGTATGTTGTGTGAGATTAAATGAAGATGGGTAAAGGATGAGAGAGTTATGAAGATTCCTTATAGGATATGTATGTGGTACATTGATAAAATGGGATCAAATAGATAATTGTGCACTAATATCCTTAGTAGTCTTGTTTTGATGTATCTCTAAGTGATGGAAATCAAGAAACACTTGTTTTGAACTATCCAATGCCATGATATTCTCCCTAGGAGGAGATTTTTTAGGAGAGCAACAAGCCATATGTGCTGGAAAAGTAAGGTTTTGTTATTCCAAAATAACTTCATTTCTAATAGGGGAATGATCAATGATGGGATTATGAGGAGGTGAATGATGAATGCCTATTGACACTAAGGACTCGTTCTCTTGTTCCTTATTATCTACCCTACAAGGAGAGATTGTAACATGCTCATCCAAGTTTGAGCTTTCTAAACTAGCTTCATCATAGGTGGAGGAGGTATCAAAAGAAGAACCATTATCATTTTAAAATAGATCTTCCCATAGGATAGGGAGATTAGGGAAGGGGAAATAAAGAGTATCATGAAATATTCTTAATAGGGGTATCTTATAACACCAACCTATCCTTGTTACATCGAGGAGAGACATTAGGAGATGGAAAAGATGGATTGTCATAAGCATGGAGTTTGGGTAAGGTGATGTTGAGGAATGTGTCTTTGATCTCATGCTCCTGATGTGTAAGGTTATCCAAAGGGGAATAAGGAGATGGACAATCAATAATTTCAAGGCTTGCAACTTCTTGCACCAAAATATCTTCATGACTAATAGGAGAACAAGTATATGTGTTATGATTGTCAACATTCACATTCTCACCAATGGGTAATGTAATATTAAGGATTGGATTAATGGATTGTCTCTTAAAGTCCCTATTATGGTAGTCAAAAGAAAACTCACAAAAATAAATAGTATGCTTATATAAAATTCATGTTAAATGAAATCAAGAGCATATATTTTGAAAGAAAACATGCTGAAATGAAATAAAGTACACAACAATGCAATTTTTAGCTTTGAAGTGCTTGTTTATAGAATGCAACTATCTAAAAATGATTTGTTGTGATGGAAAAAGTGAAATTATACAATGCATGAAATGATCTAATTGAAGCAATATTTTACAAAATGCATCATATAGAAATGCAACTGTCTAATATATACAAGTTAAGGCACCCAAAAAAAGCCTAAAAATAAATTTTCATTCTC
This sequence comes from Sequoia sempervirens, assembly GCA_007258455.2. Lineage (NCBI taxonomy): Eukaryota > Viridiplantae > Streptophyta > Pinopsida > Cupressales > Cupressaceae > Sequoia > Sequoia sempervirens. The sequence continues at coordinate 693,972,309 of VDFB02271358.1, forward strand.
TAAAATGTTGTTTCAAGGGTCAGAAGGGATTGATTCACCCAACATAGCGAATGAGTCCTAGTATGGACACTTTTTAGAATTTTCAAAAAAATGTGACTGATTTTTATGAATTTTGAGTGCTAAGATGAAGGCCTAAGTGATAAATGTAGAATTTTAGAACTTTGTAGTGATTAAAGATGAAAAAATACAACCTATCATGCCCTTTTTCTCATGAAAAAATCAAACTTGAGAATGTGAGGTAACTAATGAAAAATGCAAGGAAATCAACTCTTGAATGAGTAATGTACTCCAAAATCAGGAAAGATGGGATTCAAACAGTAGCTTCACCAAAATGAAACATATATTTTTGGGACCTACTTTCTTTTCAAAACTTCTAGGATTTTTCACCTAAAAGGAAAAAGATGGGTCCAAAAATACTTATTTTTACATTCAAACATTAGTGTGATATTGATGGAAAAAAGGATGTAAAATTCCTAGATGCAATGTTTGAATGCAAGAAACTAATAAGATTGATTGACTAATGAATAGAAACTAGAGAAGTATTGTACAATCACCTACAAATGAGTGGAAAAATGCAACAAAAATAATTCAAATTGAAAGAGTGCACCTATAAACTTGATGGAGACTATAGATTGCTTCTAAAATGCTACTAATGATTATTTTTAGGCTTGGAGGGACTCATTCGCCATTCTGGGAAAATCAATCCTAATTTTGGTAAATTGAACCAAAATTTGTTTATGTCAAAAGGGTGTCAAAAAATGCAAAAAACATGAAATGGACCTGCAAAAGGGAATCATTTTCCATCTATGGTGAATGAGTCCACTCTTGAATTTTTTAATATTCAAGTGTGGATTTTGTAGCTTCCAATCTACACTTTAATGTTTTAAAGGAGTTTGCTTCTGAAACTTTGACTTATGGGCTTGAAAATGAGATTTAGTTAATTCTTTGACTTGTTGAATGAAGAGTGGACTTTAACAACTTTGGAACTTGATCTAAAATGATTTCCAAGCTCCCAAAGGACCTAAATCTTCAAACACACAAGAAGAGAAGAAAAAATGTTGAATGTTAGGGCATGGGAGTTTTCTTTGGTCAAAGCCCATTTAGGTAATTAAACCAAAATGATGAAAGAAAGGAATGAAACATGAAATAATGGAAAATATTACATTTCCATGATGTTTTATCCTTAAATTATACATTAAAACATACAAAATATTCCCATAGATGTCTTAGGAAGCTAAGTTGATGGCGTGCAATGTGAAAGCCTTGACTTGCTTGACTTGAAATAGAAGAATGGTGAATGAATAATGAAGAATGTATGTGTATGAGAGGAATAATTTAGAATAAGGATAAAAACACTTATTTATACAAACCCAAATGGAAATTTAAAAAAAAATGAATTTGGAGCCAAGGGGGACTCATTCACCACCCATGATGAATGGGTCCCACCTAAGATCTAAAGATGGTTGTTGAGAATTATCTTCTATTTAATGTTGTTTGTTAGGCTTACATTCAAAAATAAACTTAATTAAGACACATGAGGGCATAAAGGGACCAAATAAATCATAAGAAATGGACAAATAGTGAAGTTGTGCCTAGAAAATCTTGAAATCTTGTTACAAGACTTTACAACACTTCAAAACAGGACTTGATTAGTGATGAAAAGGTGATTTTTAGGTGAATTGTAACGAATAGAGTCTAAAAGAATGTAGAAATGTCTTACAACAGCTCACAACACCTTCACAAGACATCATTAGAAGCATTTTATTTAATTTGTAGAGTTCCAAGACCTATTGTGGACACATAAAATGCCTTACAAGAGAAGATTAAGGCCACATTAAGTCCATTTTATCATGAATTATTCCCATGTCAAGAAAAGGGTACTTTTTTACAAGGAACAAAAGGAACAAATAAACATTCTTTTTTTCCTACTTTCTCCTCTTATGTAAATTAAGGCCAAAGGGTGTTGAACACACAAAACAATTGTGAGGAAGGCTGAACCAATTGTACCATAACTCTTAACAACCCTCATTAACATTTAGATTCACATTCATTCATTAAACCCTTAATTTTGTTATGATGAATTAGCATGAACAAAAATAACAAAAATATAAACAATTTAACATCACACACCAAACAACACTATATTTACATGGAACATCCAAGAAGTAAAAAACTATAGTGAGGATTAGCTCATAATATAAGTAATATCAACACTAAATAAAATAGGGCTGACTACTAGAGGGATCACTAGCCAAAGAAGAAAGGATCACTATCAAAAGGATCACTACAAGAATAGAAAATAAGATGGAGAATAAATGTTACACATACCAAATAATATCAATACAATAGAGAATCCATCACAATGAAATCAACACCTTGGCAGTTTGACTAATTAATTGTAGCTACCTTCTACTCACTACATTCAATAAACTAACACATGAAAGCTCACACTTCACTTTGCATTTTTTCATACTCTAACACACTGAATTTTGCATCATTTTCATCTCACAGTTCTACCTTCACATCCTTCAACAACTAAAATCATACTTATACCATCTTCACCTTGAAACATTCTCCAAGGTTAGCTATGAACCTTAAACATTCAAATTCAAATTAGGTTGATGTTAAAAAACTTTCATGGTAGATAAAAGTGTATACATAGAAAAAATACAAACTTAATTAGGACCCAAATCAACATCACTAAACCATATGCTTCCTTAAAAAATATTTATGCATTGCAGGTAGTTTAAACACTAGGTTAGTTGTTACCCATGCAAACAACATTAAAAAATTTAGTACATGCTTCCTCAAACCCAAGGACACCTTGCAAACCAAATGTTCCACAATTGAACATGATCTAGAATATTCCAAAAACACCCTAAAATCTATCAATTTCCTTCACAACAAATTTCACTTGAAGAATGTATACACCCAGTACACTCAAACAACTCTACCATACATTGTTTCTTAGAAAAAAATCTTCCATAGCACAAAACCTAAAACCCTCTTGATCAAGGTGAAATACCAACACCATCAAAGTAACTTCAAAATCATAATACCCAAAACAAAAATGTGGAGGAACATGGAGCAAATATATTTCTCCTAGACACCTCTGCAGTGCAAAGTCACACACTAGTTTACATAACTTATTTTGTACAATGATCAAACACACCAGCTCTTAAATATAACACCTCTAAACACCTCTTGCAAACATATCGAAATCACATAGGAATAACTTCAACCTAGAAGAAATGCGTAGAAAAACCAAAACAAAACTCTATCACCCAAAACACTACTACAACACACTATTTCCTCTTTTTATCAAATTTTATCAAAAGCACTAGGAAACCAAGAACCAAAGACACACCCTCAAATATTTAGTACTTCCTCATCCATAGATGGAAGCTTATCAAAGTAATACTAGAGGTTGATACCAATTGCTTTACTAATGACTAACCTTATTTGGATTTTTAATCCTTTGATGTAATATTTTTTAGGTCCTTTGAGACATTTTCATGCATTGTCCTAGTAGGTCCCCTTTCTTAAAAAATATTATTTGCATGTGGAAATTCTCAATCACTTAAGTGATCATTTATCACTATAGTTCCTTTTATTGTCTTGAACTAATTACAATGACGAGCAACGAGTCCCTATTTCCCTTCATATTGTCTATCACTAAAGATGCCTTAAACAATTAGAAATCCCTATAGCACTTGAAAAATTTCATGCTAGTGCTTGTAGGTGCCATTTTGGAGGAAGATTGTTAGTTCAAAAATTGATCCATACCTTAAAAATAAAAGTATTTCATACCTGGGCATGAGGGGTCAGTTGCTTCATGAGCTCCAATGGCATAAGATGCAACTTAAATGATTGGAAACTAGTAGTAAGGAGTTATCAATTAGTTAGAGATTTGGAAAGGATGCAATCTTGAGGGTTATTTTAAGAAGGGTCCCAAGTAACATAAAACCCTAAAATAGTGATTGTAAACAAATCCCTAAGTCCAACAAGATGGATTTAACCAAAATTTTGAAGGATGAGAAATTAAACAAAAATAATATTTAGGGGTTCCATCATGACATATGGCTCAGAAAACTTTAGGTCTCACTCCATGATAGGTGGGGGCACATATTTTGTACCAATAGCCTCATCAAAGACTAACATAGGCACTATCTTTGCAACCACCTACCGATAGAGATCATGTACATCTCTCACAACCCTTACAAGATAAAAATAATAAATATAATAAATACACATCATGATATAGAGTGATCCCACAATACTAGTTTACAGTTTTTTTCCAAGGGTATGTGCATGATCATAATAGAAAAAACATGCCCTTAAGTAGCGTAAAATTTAGAAAAATCAGAGTTAGGCAGCTTGATGTAAAAAATTGAATAAATTATCTATATTATTTCAAAAATGCAAAAGAATAGAATCTGTAGCAAATTAAATATACTTTCTAAACTACTAGGCTTGTTTAAAAAAAGAAAAAATCTATTTGGTGGAAATTTGAAATCTCAATGCAGTAGTACTTATATTCAGGGAAAAAATAAGTAGGTGTCTATCTGACCATCCTAACCACAATAAAATGATAATATTTTTTAATAATATTTTAGATATAAGTAGAGGACTCATGTCCCAATTTGATGCATATTTTTTTGTAATTTTTTCCCAAGTAAATAGTAAATTATGAATTTTTTATTGCAACTTTTAAAACATATAAAAAAACTCGTATGTCTAACCATGTTAACTTTGTCAAAACTTCATGAAATTCATTTTTTTTAAACCCTATACTATGCAAAGCATAGAATTTGAGACATGTTTCAGATTCAAAAAATGTGATATTGTTTAAAAGCTATATATTTTTTTCAATTAGCCTATCAATCAAGACTTTAGTCGTAATTCAAATAGAAAATGAATAATAATAATTTATTAAATTCAAAGTAAAGCATAATTTATATTGGTGGAAATTTTAGAATCTCCTATAAAAACCCTTTTCCTTTCATAAATTTTTGGTTAGAAAAATTTTTGTTAGCCACATACCCTACACATACCCATAATATTGCCACTTTTTGGCTCATCATGATCCTGCGCATACCCCTAAACTGGACATTAAACTATTTTTTAAACTAAGTTTTCATTTTTGGGCACTTGTACCTGCTTAACCATGAAGAATTTGAAGATGATGGAAACTAGTGATTTATGAAATTTTTTCCATAGATTCTAAATATATATTTTTAATTTTTTTTTAATCAAATTGCATTTTTTTCCATGTCCTTTGAAAACTAGTTTTTAACAATAAAAACTATTTTTAAAGAGTAACATGTACTAGCTAACACCTAATTTTTTTTCTATAAAGGATAAAATCTATTTTTTTGGAATTTAGATTCATAACCATGATATCTAGTGCATGCAATTGGTTTCATGGTGTTTTATTGAATATTTTTTCCAAAATTAAGTTTTGAAGTTAGACCAGTTACAATTCAAACATAGGTTTACTTGGTAACACAATTTTTTTTGTATATAGGGAAATTCATTTTTTTTAATTGGATCAAGGAAATCAATATCTAGAACATATATATTTTTTAGAACTTTTTTGATAATCTACTATTTTTTCACATATGCATAGTAGAGAGCTTGATTTTCGGTGAAAAAACTACATTCACAAAAAATAAAAAATAAATAAATAATCAAATTAAATATATTTAAAATTATAATTTTTCAGAAGCTTATAATAAAGACTACATAGAAAAAATAAAATTTAAATGAATTCTTTTGATCCCCAAAAAGGTAAACCAAAAGTGATTTTTTATCAACATTTTGATAGACCTGTAAAGGAGACTCCATTATAGGTATGGTTTAAAAGTAGTAGGGTTAAATATAAGGGATTTGATCTAAGGTGGTTTGATCAAACCATCTTCAATTGAAATATTTTAAATGGAACATTTCAAGGATTAAATCATTATATTTTATAAAACTATGTGATTTTAGTAAAAATTAGGATGTCTAAAAAACTACAAACTACTATTGTGAGATCACCCTATCTAGATATAAAATTAAAAAAATAATCATGGACATAAGCATGAGAATAATAGTAAATAAAATTTCATCACCTATATCTCAAGTTGATTGTGTGAAGATAGCCTCATCCTATGTAGGAGGCATGGAGGATGTGCTAGCCCCTCCAGGACTGTAGGTGCTAGTACGTGTGGTAGTTGTTGACTACATGATCTAGTCACACAAGTGGGAGATGGATCTCTCCACTCCTGGCTAACTGGATCCTCATCCATTATATCATCACCCTCACTCATTAACTGCTACTCCTCGTCCTCTTACTCATCCTTCTTGTACCCATCATAATCCAGGTCTATACCCTCATCATAGTCCTCATCTATCTCATCTATGAATAGGTTTTCAGCCCTAAGTCTTGTCTCATCATCTCTCTCCTCCTCCTCATCTGGGCTCAAATCTTGAAATGGTCTTGCAAAGCCTATAGGCTCATCCATTAGGAATATAGGAGTTTTTTGTGCTAGTAACCACCACTCCTTGTACTCATTTATGGTAATGAATTCATCGACATTGGATATCAGAGGCATATCATGATCATCGTAATCTAAGTCACCATAGAAAAAATCATAAGTGGTGAATCATATCCTATCACAAGGGCTTTGAGCACTCCACACTGATTTCTTGTAGAAGGATTGTCCTGCTTGTGGTACCTGTATTTTCCTGAACTATTGCATGACACAATCATTGTAGAATAATGTTACTATGTATTCATGTATACCTAGTAGAAATATTTCCATCTACATCCTCCTCAACTATCAAGTCTCATCTAGCCATTATGGCATCAGCTGGTATGGTCTCCATAAGATCTTTTCTCAATCTAATCGGTTGAATCTAACCCTCGAAAAGTGTAAATCCCCATACTACCATGATCACCTTAGTGGATAACTTAGAAATTCACAAGGATATATCTAAGGGTTGATAACAACAAAAACCATGTCAGCCTAGTGCATGTGATATGCTCCAGGCACCACATACATGCAATTGTGCACAATGCACCATATTTTTTACCTCATGGTATGTAAAATTCCCAAAATTATAATACAAGAGTGCAAGAATGTTGCAGCCCCGGGCATATATGGTCCTCTGTTATGCCATCTATCATATCATGTGGACTAGTCCTCCATCTAGATGTTCTCCTTTGCCATTAGGGATGAGTACTATCTCCACTGTGAAAACCATGATCTGTATCAAAAGGGATGGTCATAAGTAGAGTAGCCATGATAACTCAATGTGCATCCCCATGATCTCATTCCAAATTGGACCTCCAAGGTAGAATTGTATATTGTATTTCATCTCATGAAATGATTGTTCCCCTACAAAATGAACTCTCTCACCTTGAATTTAAATTCATAGAATGTGATGGACATCCTCTAGGGTGATAGTCATCTTGCATGTAGGGAGATGAAACATATAGGTGTTTGAATACCACCTCTTAGCTAGTGCCATAAAATAAGCATCATAGTATCTCACAGGAGGCATGAGGTATGCCCAATATAATACATTTCTCTATAATATCTATGTTTTCTCCTTTGATAATGTCGATACTAGCTCTCATAGGTGACAAAACTATCTCCCACTAAGAAACTCTCATGACCAAGGTGGAATCTAACATAAAAGAAAAAATATGTCCAATAAACATTGTAAAAAATTAATTATACACTTCAACAATTAAAAAAGTGTACTAAATTTGTTCTAGTGTATTGTCTAAGGATCCTAGACACTTTAGTTCCCTTTTGGGACACTTCGCGAAGTAACAGGACACTTTGTGAAAAAGTGGGAAACTTTGCAACAAAAGGGGACACTTCACAAAAAAAGGGATGCTTTGTGAAATTTTCTTCTAGGGTCCTAAATCAACCTAGAAATACATAAAAATGTAAAATAAATGCAGATTTATGAAGCTAAGGTACAAAAAATTCAACTCACTTGATGTTCGAGCTAACCTCGGGCTACCTCCTCCTATAGGACCTCAAGTATTAGAGGCACATAGTCTCATCAGCTTGAAATTCTCACTCACTCCTTAACAAATTCAAGCTAAAATAAGGTAAAAGATAAAATTAGTTCAAGTTACTTCCCTTTTTTCTCTTATATATGTTAAAATTAGGTTTTTTACTATATTAGGGTTAAAAGTTCCTTTCATTCAAACTAACATACCAAAGGCTAGAGAGCTCTATTTTTCAGTGTTGTTTGTTACATTGTAATCATGATTCCACTCCATTCTCAAAAAAATTCTATCATTATGTGGTATGGTACTTGGAAATACCCTATGATACAACTTATCCAATTCAATGTGGCTAGATTGCTACCTTGATTCCACCTCCATAAAACAAGTAGAATCGAAGGGGGGAATACATCTTCCCTCAAATTTTATTTCTACGAGAAGTTAGATAAGAGGATTTTTGAATGACTAACAAGTTAGTGTTGTAGGATATAGTTCCTAACATTGTGGTTGTGTAGATAGCTACAGGGGAGGCTTCATTCTCCTCTATTATGAAAGAATCCATATGAGTACCCTTTTATGAATCTTCTTGTTTTTATTCCTTTAGCTTGCATATGCAACATGTAGAGTCATATGGGAACAAAGATGGGAGCTAAATGTGGCAACAAAAATTTTACTCCCTTCTTAGAGATAATGCAATTTATTTTCCTAATAAATGGGCCTATTTTGGTACCCTTACATTAAAAATCCTTTAAATAATCATTAATAGGTCCGTTAGACCCTTTATTTCAAATATTGAGCATTATTTCAACTAAAAACCAAATAAAATCATAAAAAATATTAAAAAATTTAACAACCCATCCAAAAAAACTAAGGTGGCACTCACATGCTACCTTGGGTGTAAGAGTCCCCCTAGGTGGGAGACATATGCTAGAAGTGGTGTATAAGTCCCATTTGGCCACTTTTTATGGTTTAAGCAAGAAATTCATGTTTTTAATTCAATTTTCTTGTTGATTTCATCTTTTGAGATCGAAATAATGGTAAATGAGATGTATTTCCCATATAAACAAGGTTTTAAGTCACTATTTTCAATCTAGAAGAGAAATTTCAAGATCTAAGCATTCATAAGCATTCAAGTATTCTTTTGTGCAAGATCATTCAAGAGCATGTAGAAATCAAACTTCAAGTCTTGGAACAACATTAAAAGTTTTTTTGTAGGTCTTCAAGCTCACTTTCATTTAAGATTTGGCATTGTTAAGTATCAATTATGGTTTCTTGTGGTGAATCATCATGGATTCTAAGTTGGAGAGATGCAATTACCCATCAATCCAAACCTAATTACTTGTTTCCAAAGTGATTCCATTCTCCATTATCATTCTATATTCAGCCTAAGGTAAGCATATATTATTACGGTTCATTTGAGTGATTAGGGATCTCTCAAGGTGTCATTCAACTTAATATTTCCATTGATGCATCTCATTCTAGCACAACAAAATAGGGTTGCATTGCATTTCCAATTTACTAATATTAGATACACTTAAGGTTAGGGTTTATGTTCACATTTACATTCAAGATCTATTGTTTATATCAAGGTTTAATTATTGAACTAGGGGTTCGACCAAGGAAAACTCCTCATAAGAAAATAAACTCTATATTCTTTTTGTAGGTCCTTTTTAATAGGTTCAAATCCAAGAATCTAGAGTTTGAATTTCCAAAAAGGTAGAATAGGATTGATACTCTAGAAGTGGAATATGAATCCCACTAGAGGAAAATTTCCAAAAAAAATTAAGATCCTAAATCTACACTATCATAAACTTGTTCTAGTCCAGAAACCATAGACTATGACTAATATGACAAAAGTGGCATATGAGTCCCATTGTTCCCTAGAAGCAACATTTTAGACTTGATTTCAAGATCCTTCAAATTTCTAGGTGCACACCTCTAGTCTCTCAACTTTTGTTCAGATTTACATGTATTTTTAGGTAATTTACTAAAGTTTTGCATTGCACTAGGTTTAAACATTAGTTCTTTCATTTCATGTCTTTTTGAGCCCCGGCGTGGTGGTGAACCCCTCTTCATTCATTATTCATACCCTAGGACAACACTTAGCAGTTCTCTTTCCTTCATTCCATCCTCAGATTGAGATCTCTAGGGTTTTCTTGAGTGAAACTTTGGTGAAATAGGAGGAGCCATAAATCTTCAAGGATAGCCACACTCTCTCCTAGTTTTGGTTGTTTCATCAGGTCATCCATATCCCAATATTTTTCATCATATTTTAAAGGAAAACAACTAGCCAAAGGGATAATGAAAAGTTTTTTACTAGGAGAAGGATTACCTAACACCTTGCCCCCACTAAGAACAAGACAAGGATGAGTTGAGATGGGCGATGAGAATGAGCTTATCACAGTATAGAAATGATTTGTAATAAATGAAAAGCATGCAATAGTGAGCATACTATGATTGTAGAACTATCACATGGCAAGGAGTAGAGAAATTAATTTTGAAGGGATTTATCTAATCACAATATTGTGGAAATATATCATATTAACTAAGTCTCTTTAAACCATGAAACACATTGGGAAGATGACCAAGTGTTTGATTAAATGCATAATAGTTCATATTTGTATTCTTACCTTTCTTTTTTTCTTTGATGGGAGGCAAGTAAATCAATCCTTGGTGGATAAAGTGTTTCATTCTTTGTTTAATTTCTATTTTGGTGTACGAAAAATGGAAATTCTCTAAATTTATATGGCTTTCATATCTTTCTTGATTGAGGCTTGTTTGAGGGAGGAGAACCTAAGGCGATCCCACCATCCTTGCAAGGGATTGTTTTATCATTATGAAGGAGGACACTTTTTTTGGAAGATGCAGGGGGAGGAGGATCTTGATATCCTAGTCCTTTAGTATCTTCAATTGGGATTTGTTCTAGTAATTTGTGGAATTCATGCTCATCATTGGTTATGTCACATTTTTTTTTCTTAAGATCTTATAGCCTTGAACATAACTCTCTTCTAGAAGTTAATGGTCAGGTATTAGTAACTCTATTGGTATAAGATGGAGGATATCATTAGTGCTCTTGTTAACAAGTTCATTAGTAATTAATGGTTGAGGCTTGCGTTTTGGTCCAAATTTAGGATGAAAAAGGTTGAACATATCAAGTGATGGTATTATAGGTGGCATTGGTTGTTGTATGGATGGGTAAAAGGATGCTTTATTCTCAAGGTTTTCAAGACAATTATGTATGAAATTATGCATGTTAACCTCATCTTCTCCTATGATGTCAATCTCATGAGGAAATTCATTAGGAATTGACTAATCATGATTAGGTTCTAGTGCATTATAACCATTACAAAACACACAACTTCATAAATCAATTGAAGACATTAATGACTTCCATATGTTTCCCATACACATATCCATGATGCAAGAATGAATTTAAATGTCAAGAGATAATAAATTTTCAGATTTTAACAAGATAATTTATCAATTATCCTATTTTAAAAACATGAAAATGATGTCTTGTAAGTTCCATTTTTATTTTTAAATGCACATGAATTTGACTAATTAGTCTTAATGTAAATAATTTTAGAAAATAGGTATTCGAGAAACTAAAACAAGGATTTGAACAGAGAAACATAGAATGCAAATAGATGGTTTTAAATTCCCATAAATTAAAAAAAATATAATCAGGGACTCATTTTCCCATGGACGAATGGGTCTTTTTTCATGGTTTTGAAAAATCAAATTACAAATTTCTAAGTTAATACTTTATGTTTTTCAGATTCTAGTTTTAAACAAGCATTTACATTTTTTGATTTCTAGAAAACTATATCTAAATGCAAGTGTAAAATGATTCTAAATGACAAGAAAAAACACCTAATTTTATACTCAATTTTGATTTACTTTTTTTATTTAAGTGACTAATCATGCAATGTTATGAAAATACTCAACAAAATTGATGAAATTTTTGAATTTTTCAAATTTTAAAGAATGAAAAAATGCAAACCTAAAACCCTAAATGAGATGCAAATCAATGCAAGTTAAGAACCCTAAATAAGATGTAAATCAATGCAATTCAATGCAAAGTAATGCAAATCCTAGATCTAGGGTTTGAATGGACTCCAATTTTTAGAATTTTGATGTACAAAATCAGGTTCACCAAAATGAAACATAGAAAAATAGTTTTTTGTCAAATATGGAATGGGGGTAAGATAGACCTATCTTCCTATTTTCATTAGTAAATGAGATCTACACAAAGAATTGACTTACAACCCTTAGGCGAGTCTTGACTCAATGATAGAATCTACTTTTTTTTGTGTTTCAGGACAAGGGTTTCATCTCGAACAACACTTTTGGAAGAAAACTAAAAACTATAAAAACTACCTAATTATGCTAATTCAAACTTGAAACAACAATATAAAGATCATTATTGATAGAAATAGAAAACATATTGTAAATATGAGAAAGTTAGAATGATGTTTAACAATCACCAAAAGGTAGTTTTGGAAGCTTCTAAGACTCATTCACCCATGGGTGAATAGGTCTTTTGTCAAATTTTTTGGAAAACTTTCAAGAGACTCTGGTGTCACTTTGTAGCTTTTGTTTGATATGAGCTTCAGTGTCAAAATGTTAGAAATCATATCCATAGTTAATTTTTCATGATCTTAAGATAACTTTTACAACTTTTCTAATCCTTCTCGCCAAAAGATCTTCAATCGTTCTTCAACCTAAAACTTGCAACACAAACACAAGAGGAAAAAATGTTTTTTTTGGGGAATGGGGGTTTTCTTTGATCAAACCTCGTTTGAGTAATTAAATTTTGAATTGAAATAATGAAATGTGAAATGCATGTTGAATGAACAAGTTATGTTGCAACTCACCAAACCCTTGAATAAACCTTTGGTAATCTGAAATATTGACCTTGATCATGCATAAAGGGTATGTGCATGATCATCATTGAAAAAATAGGCCCTTAAGTGGTGAAAATTTTAGAAAAATCAGAGTTAGACAACTTGATGTAAAAAATTTGAATAATTTATCTATAATTATTTCAAAAATATGGAAGAATAGAATTTGTAGCAAATTGAATATATTTTCTAAACTATTAGGTTTATTTAAAAAAATAAAATAAAATCTATTTGCTGAAAATTTTTAATTTCAATGCAGTAGCACTTAAATTTAAGGGAAAAAATAAGTAGGCATCTTTCTGACCACCCTAACTATAATAAAATCATAATATTTTTTTATAAGATATTAAATGTAAGTAGAGGATTCATGTCCCAATGTGATGCTTATTTTTTTGTAAAATTTTTTTATTAAAACTTTTTAAAAATATAAAAACTCATATGTTTGACCAAGGACCTTAACTTGGTCAATACTTCATGAAATTCAATTTTTTTAATCCTATATTATGTGAAGCATAAAATGTGATGCATGTTTCAAATTCAAAAAATGTGATACCGTTTGAAAGCTATAAATGTTTTTCAATCAACCTATCAATTAGGACTTTAGTCATAATTAAATAGAAAATGAATAATAATTATTTATTAAATTCAAACTAAAGCATAATTTATATTGGTGGAAAGCTAAGAATCTCCTTTAGAAACCCTTTTTCGTTTCATCAATTTTGGGTAAAAAACAAATTCGTCAGCCACATACCCATCATATCACCACTTTTTGGCCCATCATGATCCTGGACATACCCTAAAATAGCTTCAATGAATGTAGATCTTGATGCTTGAGATATGACTTTGAATGTTTTCTTGATCTTTGAAAACTACATCACAATGTTAGCTCCAAAAACATGCATGATGCTTAATAATTTGATATGGTTCTTGAGATATTGAATGCTACAACATAATGCTTGATAAATGCTCACTTGAATTCTCTTGATCACAATATTAACTCTTCTAAACTTGCACTTGAAATCTCTTGAAAATCAAGAATTAATTTGATGAAATAACCTTGTATTTATAGGTATGTATCCTTAATTTTCCAAAAATTAAACATTACAAGTTGACATCTAAATTTGAATTTAGAGATTTTAAAATAGCAACAAAAATATAATTTAAATTTAGGTTCAAATGCCTAGGGAGGACCCATTCGCCCATGGGTGAATGGGTCCTAGGTCTCCATTCCTAGAACACACATTGTTCAAGGTAAAGTGTTATGTGTCAAAATTAGTTATTGTCGGGTTTAGCCTTCATAAAATGTAATTTATTAGGATTCTTGATGTAAAATAAGGCTTATTAAGGCCTAAATAAGTCCAATTTAATTAAGAGGGCACAAACCAAATGTGAAAATGTAGAGGATTACATTTTTCTACGCTACACCCTCCACCATTTACTATTTACTACTTACAATTTCATTATAAATCTCACACAGTAGAGGACCATATTCAACACCAACAATAAATACTAAAAATCAATCAGGATAATTTAGTTATGGATCAAAATAGAATGAAACAAGAAGCTTATCAACATCATAGTGAGAGGAGTTTTGAAGAGGAGGACTAGGTATTTGTTCAATCAAAACCTTATAAACAAATTTACCTTAATAAACATAACAACATGAATCAGACACCTACATTTTATGGTCCTTATAAAGTTCTCCATCAAATAGGAATTTTAGTTTATAAGTTAGAACTTCCACCATCTTACAAAAATGATCATATCTTCCATGTTTCTTGTTTAAAGAAAGTAATAGGTAATAATATTCTAGTCTAGTTAGAATTGCAAGAGTTAGATGAAGAAGGAAAGTTTGTTTTAAAACCTAAGAAAATGATTGAAAAATGAGTAAAAGTATTCTAAAATAGAACTATCTTTGAGTTCCTAATCAACTGCAAGAATATATGCCAATTGAAGATGTCACATGGGAAGATGAACAATTTATACTAAAGCATCCTAAATTACTAAGAATTGAGGACAATGCTTTTTAAAATGGGAGGGGCATGTTAGGTTCCTAATATCATATATTATAAGAATATAATATTTATTCCTAGGTGTAATGAGTTAAGAACTTATGCCATGCTTAACATTAACAATAGTCTTAGTTAATACCTTAAATACTATGAATATTGGGATGAAAGGTTATGTTCCTACATGGTTAAGCTTATAAGTAAATGGGAGATGTTTCTCTTCAATCACCATATAATCAATTATTCAATTCATATCATATTTTTATTATTAGAGGTAACCCTCTGAAAATGGTCTTCTACAATTCTATTTTATTACAAATATTTCCAAGAAATATCATAATAGTTTATGAGGGTTGGAAATAATGGAGGTGTTATGGGTGATGTGATAAAACTATAAGGATTCCCACTAGGAAGCCCCAGGCTTGGAGTTAAGCCATTGGTGTATTGTATTGTTGAATCTACAATAAGGGTGTTAATGTGGGAGTAGAATATATGATTGTGGAAAAGGAAACCTTTTTTACTCCTTGGTTTTGAGCATTTGTGAATGCTTGAGTACAACTAGCTATCTCAGGGATATTAGCATCTACTATATGAACTAGAATATGTAACACTTATATTCTTTGAGCATCATTGATTAACTTCCTAAGGGCATCTACGATAGGATTTTTTTGTCTCGCTAAATATTTAGTGCTTAAGTAATCTTGACAAACCATCCAAATCTTTGTCCAATTATTTTAATTTCTCATTATGCCTATGCACAATAGCTAAAATGCTAAGTCTACATAAATGTTTGATTGTGAGGTAGTCATAGGTATTATAATATTAGGAATGGAGTCCAAGATGGGTTGGGTATTAACAATACCATTTTTGGGAAAAAAATTCTCATCCTTACAATTTCATAAGGTTTACTATTGATAAGTAAGCATGGGTGGGTGGAGGGGAATTGGGGGGAACCCCCCATGAGGGGTTGGGGGGTTCATCCCCTTGGCTTGGGGTCTAGGGGTCATGCACCTAGATAGGCCTTGGTGAAAGCACCCCTCAAAGAAAAATTTTATGTATATTTTATTGATATAAATCTGGACCATTCATCATTAGGTGTCATATCCAATGATAGATTTTTTTGGCTTGTCTTGCCCTAAAAGGTGACCCTATTTTATAAACATGTTGTATTATGGTTGTGTATTGTGATGTATTTTGAGAGTTTTATGGCAGCCATGTTTCCTTTGGATCTCTAGTTCATGATACTCTTATGAGAAGCTTTCTTTGCAAGTATATTGTAATATTTGTTATTTCTAAATAATATATTGGGTGGCTTTAAAAGTGTGGAGTTTTTCTCTCAAAAGGGTTTTCCCCATGTATATTACTATGTTGTGGTAAGCAAGATATTTATGTTTTATTTCTATTTAATTTCTTAAAAATGTTGTAAATATCTATAATTTTTTCCATTATCCTCCTCTCAAGATTAGTGTAAGAAAATTTTCTGCTACCTTAGATTCTTTACAGTCTTGCATGAAAGAGTTAGAGGACTTGGGATCCATAGTCAATGTAGTTATAATGTGAGATGCCATAAGTCTACAACTTCATCTCATAGGTTTATCTATGGGAAATTAGGTCATGAATCTCATATGAGTTTTAAAACATTTGAGTATTCCTCCTATGAAAGTTAAATTATAGAAAATTTATAGTAAAACACACAAATTCAAAAAAAAAAAGGAAAATCACACAAAAAACATAGTAACAAATTTGTGATCAAATTTTGAGCCAAATCTAGCTGGTGTAGGGCGCAAGGAGACCCTAGAATGGTAAAAGTTGCTAAAATAAAATTTTGATGTTTATAATAGTGTTTAAGTGTTTCTCCATGTGAGAATTTTGATCAAATAGTGAATAATTTTCTATAATTTGACAAATTTGTGATTGTGTAATGCAAGATGCAAGTATGCAAGAAATTTTCAAAATGTTCAAGAAAAAGGATGAGATTCCAAATAAAATTTTCAAATTTAAAGTGCAACAACCTATTAATCCTAGTGTGTGAAATGTGCAACTTGGAAATCTTGATGTTTTTTGGAACAAAAGCAATGCACTTTTTTAACTTTTTTCACTATATACAAATTCCTAGATAGAGTCCTTGAGCACTTTTAAATTTTATTTTCAATTTAATATGATCTAATGCATATTTTTAAATGAAAATAGGATGTAAATCTAACTTATGATGACTAAAATTAACCCTATTTTAACTTTGAATGGAATATGGTATGCAATTTTTTTACTTTTTTCTATGTGTTTTTCACAAAATGATGGATTCCTAGATAATGGATGCAAAACAATACAATATTAACCTTAGATCTATGATGATATGCTTAATATTTTAAAATGTAGTTAATGTAAAATTAGTTATGTTGACCAAAATTTTTATTTGGAAAAAGGGATCTTAGGTCTAATATCTATATCACTAGCATCAACCATTTTCCAATGAACATGTGGAATTTATATTGGCAAGGATATTAAATTGACTAACAACTTGAGGGATATAGATCTGAAAGTTTGTAATGCCCCAACACAAAACCCTAGAGGATAACATGCTTAAACACCTAAAAATGGAACAATCTTTTTTTTTAAGAGCAACATACTAGGATTGCAAAATATAAGTTAGAATGTAGTCTACACTAGTCCTCTAAGGTTCGTGACTACGCTACTAGAATTCAATTAACTAAACTAACAATAATTATAAATAATCACATTAAACAAATTCCATTTAACAATATAAGTCTCATTTCATACATCACATTTAAAGGATCAACAATATGAATTACCCATATCATATCAACAATATAACCACATCCAAATCAATCCAATTAACTAATATATGCAATAACCTCATTTACATTATCCATTAAAAAATGAGGTCAACAACCAGTTACATCATTACATCTTTACATCTTGAACAACAATGTCTCCTTGTATAAATGTGAGGAGAGTGCATCAGAAGTATAATGCATGGTACAATTGATTTATGGTACAGTACAAGTACATGTAAGATAGCCCACACAAATAGAAAAAAGTGAAATATTCCACAACACCAAGAGGAGTTGTCACATGAATGATCATCAACAAGGGAAACCCAATGGAGTAAAAGGAACATTCCACCCATCCATGTGGTAACCAAAGGTCCACCCACTGTGCTAGGAGATAACAATTAGTCCCACAAAAATAAGACGATCACAACTAACATGGAATAAGTAAACAAAGTACAACCTAATTTACAACAACAAATCATAAAAGAACATACTTTTCTTCCAAAGGATAACACATATCAAGGTAGAGAAAAAACAAGAGAATACTAGTCTGCAAAGGGAAGAGTGTCATCACATGGTCCTAGCATGGGTTATCCTAACAGTCTAAACATTGACCCCCATCTATGGTTATCCTAATAGCCTCTCACTAGGCATCCACCCCATAGGGTGACACATGCGGAACAAATATTTCTTTCATGAGGACAAGGAAGTTGGTGTTTCCAACTAGGCCTCCTTAGCCCATCCTTAACCTAAAAGAGATCTAGAGGCATGGGCAAGGCATTCACTTATCTTTATTAATGTGTAGACTACCTAACCCTTAATTAATTTTAAGTTATCATTCAATTAAGAAACTTCTACATGGGTTACCCTAGAGCCACTTTGTGCATTGTCCCTCATTGAGAGCCATTCCCCCTTCTAACAACTAGAAGACCCTATAAATCAATAGGGTAAAGCCATCATGCACATAAGGACAAATCCAAAAGAGTACATAACCTAAGCAAGGAATTTACCATCTCACTCTAAACATAACAGTAATAACAATAAGGAGTTCATATCTAAGGACCCATAACAACACACTACAGGTATACTATCAACCAATTCAGGGCTCAAACATAACATTTCAACTAATAACAAATATTCCCAAGCCTCTGGAAGACACCCAATAATCCCTTTACACAAAGGACCCTCTCTTTCAAGAACATACAACAACATCCCATAATCCAAAACATACTCATAATACATCTTAGAAGCAACAATTCCAATAATGCAACTGTGTGTGCCTTTAAAAATCTTCAAACACTAACTTCAAACAAGGGTTAGCACCTACAAATCCTTCAAGAACACTCCTATGAAATACCTTGCAAAATGCTTCAAACATGCAACAAAAGGATGAGAGAAAGCTACAAGCATTATGAAAGCAATCACAAGTTACCTATTCCATAGTGGATTGATGTCACGTGTGCTAGTGACCCTTTCCCAATCCTTGATCAATAACTAAAATGATGCAATGCAAATGGAGATGATGAGAAAGATGAGTTCTCAAATTAAGAGAGTAACCTTGCATAAAATTGTGGATCCATGAATGTTTGATTTATTTAATTAAAGGGATGATGTTTGATTTATTACAAGGCTGATGATAATGTTTATTTGATAAATGACCTTAGGAAATGAGATTATTTAATGAATGGATGAAAGTGCACCTGATTAATTGATGAATGGTCCTAATGCGACATCTAATTTGACTGAATCCGATCAAATGCATCATGTTAATTTTGCATGTCTACATTTTTCCCTTCTTTGAAGCAATGTACTTGTTGCGTTGGTTCAAAGAATAACTTGCCATGATCAAAATTTAAAAATTTCATGATTTTTCGGATGCCCCAGTGGAAAGTACATTGGTACATTGCCCCCTCGAGAGATCGAGCAAAAAGATTCGATTTGAGGGTCAATGTCACAATAAAGAGGTTCAAAATGGGTGGTTATGGATGACGATGCAAATGAGATGATTTTAAGATGCTTAGAATAACAAGTCTATATTATCTTAAAAAACTTAAATGAGGATATGATATGAGATGGATAAGATTGATGATGTGATATGCTATGATTATGCAAATGGATGATTTATGAGATGTTTAGACTAACAGATCTATATTATGATGATGATTATGCATGTGAGATGATATGAAAAATACCAATGCTTTATGGATGCAAGATGGATGCATTGGAAATGTTATGTTAGTGTGGAGATGAGATGATGACAAGAGAGTCCAACATGTCCATGATTGGTCGAGACTTTATTAGAGATGATGATGATAGATGATGATGATGATTTGCTTATCAAGGATTGGGATTTTCAAAGGGTCACTTACTTTATGTTTGATAACACGCCTAAGCATGATGCATCAAGGTATAAAGGACCAGGATGGCATTGCACTTAGTGTGACAGACTTTGACTCAACAAATAGATAGGAGTATTCTTGTTCACACCTAGCATATGAAAACCTTGCTAGGATGCACTTTAGAAGTCTCAAACATCTTGGACCAAAACACGGAAAGGTATAACCAATCAATGCAATAGTCAACAAGCTATCTGAAACATCCTCCATACATATCTAACAAAGCAAGTATTTGTCAAGTTATTTTACAAAAATTTCCAACAAGCACAGCAGACAAAAGAATAATGATCGTTGCCCCATTCCTATCTCTCTAAATCCTTCGTTCGGATATCATTGAGAGGTCCTTGGACTGAGCGCAATAAGATAAGTCAAAAGAAAAAGACCAAGTACACAAACAAGTTGATGTTCTTCAATACCACTAACCAAAAGGGAATGTGTTTTTAAGGATAAGAACCGAAACTTATTACCAAAAGGTAATGCCCATTTGTAGGAAGGATACATCCTAGGACATGTTAGTGGATGGCAGCACGCCATTTCGTTTATCCAAAGTGTTCTCTCTGATAAATAATGCCCCTTGTAGGAAGGATCCATCCTACGACATGATGTTATCAGGTGATTGATATGGGACTATTTGGATGATGGACTATCGATACAAAGACTTGACCAACTTGTTTACGTACTTACTAAGACTTGAGACATGACGCTTTTGAGTTTTACTTTTAACCTGCTAGACTTGTTTCTAACTGTTTCACCAAAGGTTGACGATGACGATCAGTTTATTATGAATGGTATTTATTGCGGGTGCAAGTGAGATGAGGCAGATGGATTTTTTCAAATATTTGGATGTTTTTGATGTTTTGAAGTGTTTTAAGGCTATTTTTGGTATTTTTTCGAGGTTTCACAAATGTTTTGATTTTCAGTTTTCCAATGTTTTTGGGATTTTCTGAGATTTTGGCCAAGATACTAACCTAAATACCTATCCTAGGGGCCTCAAGGGATGATCGATAGATTAGCCTTGTGTACATTATACATGCAGAGACCACGTAGTTCGACTGATGACCTTGTTTTTGGATTTTTTGATGTTTTGATGTTTTTGGATTTTTTGATTTTCTGATGTTTTTGGATTTTCTGATTTTGAGGACTTTAAGACCATACACGAATCTGATCTGATGAGAACATGCCCCCAATGTGATGCAATAGACTACCCTGATAAAGGTAAGACAAACTAACCTTGAGGATGGGCCGAGTAGTACTTGGAGGGATCATGATATGAACACAGGACCAAGCTATGGTGCGGATGTGAGCAGATGAGTGATGGATGAAGATAAGATGGATGATGGAAGTGAGATGGAGGGATAATGCAGATTGAGCCATAAAGATCTTGGTGGATGGAAAGTGCTTATTTACATAAGGCGCCTGTTTACCAAGTTTTCACTGAGGTACTTGCCCAAAGTGCCATAGAAGTGGTTTTCACTAGAGGATGATTTTTTTATCCTTTTTTTGATTTTTTTTGGACTTTTTGCTTTTTTTGATTTTTTTGTTGTTACCAAGACGCTTGTTTGCCAGGTTTTTTCCAAAGTAACCATTTTTTTAGGACTTTTCTAATTTTTTTGGATTTTTTGGTTCCATACCTTGAAATAATTAGGCATAAAACTTTTTGAGATGGGAGCTATTCATGGGCTCTTGCAAAGGTTCCCCTTTGGGTGTTGATAGCTGATATGCCCCTGATTTGTAGCTTGTTGTGATGATGAAAGGCCCTAACCAATTGGGTTTGAACTTTCCTTTACTGCTAGGGTTCAGGACATTCTTCTGATTTTCTTTTAAGACCAATTCTCCAACTTGGAAAGTCCGGCTTCTGATCCTCTTGTTGTAGCTTCGTTTGAGTCTATTTTGATAGACTTGTAAATGATTGAAAGCTTCGATCCTTCTCTCATCTAGTAACTCCAGCTCGTTTAGTCTTGAGACCCGATATTCTTCATCAGTGATGAGATTTTGCAGTGATATTATGAGGGATGGGAGCTTGATCTCAATGGGGAGTACGGATTCTGATCTGTAGACCAAGGAGAAGGGGGTGGCGCTAGTGGGTGTACAGATGCTAGTTCGATAAGCCCAGAGGGTGGGATTAAGCTATAAGTTCCAGTCACGACCTGCGTCATTGACTGTTTTCTTAAGGATTTTGAGGATGGTTTTGTTTGTGGCTTCTGCTTGGCCATTGCCTTGGGGATAATATGGGGTGGAGAAGCGATGTTGGATTTTGAATTTCTCGCACAAGTCACGAACCTCCTGGTTCTTGAAGGGTGTCCCATTATCTGAGATAATGGCTTGTGGGACACCATAACGAAAGATGAGATAGTTCAGGATGAATTTTGAGATCTGCTTTCCAGTGACATAGGTCATGGGTATGGCTTCCACCCACTTTGTGAAGAACTCAGTTGCAGTTATAATGAATTTATGGCCATTGGATGAGGTGGGTGAGATTTTCCCAATGAGGTCGAGTCCCCATTGTGAGAAAGGCCATGGTGTGATAATTAGGTGAAGCTCTTGAGCTGGAGCATGGATGAGGTCCCCATGCTGTTGACATTGTAAACACCTTTTAGCATGATCATGTGCTTCTCGCTCCATCGTGGGCCAGTAATACCCCAGCCTCAGTAGTTTCTTGGCAATGGTCATTCCACTTGAGTGTGAGCCATATATACCATTATGAACCTCGGTTAGAGCGGTTAATGCTTCCTCAACATTTAGACAGTGAAGTAAAGTACCCTTTATGCTTCTACAGTATAAGGTATCACCTAGGATGACAAATTTGGATGTCTTTTTGATAAAGGTTCGTTTTAGGCTCGATGGTAGGTCAGCGGGTAAGACTCCTATTTGAAGATATGTATAGATTTCATGATACCAAGGATCGCTAGGACCAAGGATTTCACACACATATTCTGATTCTGGTACCATGAATGTGGGAACGAGAATCTGCTCGATCAGAAATTCATGTTTCGGCACATTGTGAGGGATGTCTACTAGAGACCCAATTGTAGCCATGGCATCAATGACTCTATTGTTGGTTCTTGGAATCTGCTCAAATGTTATGTCAATGAAGGATTCCTTGAGAGTCTCCACCAATTTCTTGTATGGAGTTAGCTTGTCATCCTTAGTTTGATATTCATCATTGACTTGATTTATGATCAACTGAGAGTCTCCGTAGACTTTGAGGACTATGATATTCCATTGCACTGCTATCCTAAGACCTATAGTCAAAGCCTCATATTCTTCTATGTTGTTCATGAAAGGGAATGCTAGTTTGTATGACCATGGTATGTAGTCCCCTTGTGGGGTGATGAAGAAAACACCAGCTCCTGATCCATGTTGTGTATATGACCCATCAAAGCATAGTTTCCAGTGATCAATAATGTTGAGGTTAAAGATGGATTTGTCTATAAATTATGAGATAAGGGGATTCTCAGAATACATAGGTGCTTCTGCTAATTGGTCTGCAATAACTTGAACCTTGATGGCTTTTCTGTCAACATACTCGGTGTCATATTCTGATAATATCATGACCCATTTTTCCATTATGCCAATTAACATTGCCTTTGATAAGAGATATTTAAGGGGGTCAATTTTGGCAATAAGCTTTATCTTGTGTGCCAGCATATAATGTCTAAATTTTTGGGATGCAAACACTACTAAGAGGCAAGCTTTTTCAATGAAGGATTAATTTAGCTCATGACCGACCATTGTCCTACTGATATAGTAGATGACCCTTTCTGTTCCATTTTCATCATGTTGAGCTAAGAGATCTCGAAGGGCTACTGTTGTTGCTGAAACATATAAGATCAATGGTTTTCTCAGGATAGGTGGCATTAACACTAGAGGTGTCAGTAGATATTCCTTTATTTTTATGAATTCCTCTTCACATTTTGTATCCCATTTGTATGATACCCCCTTGTGGAGAAGGTGCGAATATGGGTTTTTCTTGTCTGCCAATTGTGCTATGAACCTTCTAATGGATTGGAGCCTTCCTTGGTGCTTCCATCTCAAGGATTACTTTGAATTTTGCTAGATCCACCTTGATACCCCTCATGGAGACTATGTATCCTAGCAGTTTACCTGATTGTACGTTGAAGACGCACTTCTTGGGATTTAGTTTGACCTTGTATTCCTCTAATCTATCAAAGATAGCACTCAGGGTTGCTATATGATCTTGTCTTTTTCTTGACTTTGCTAGGATGTCGTCGACATAGTCTTCAATTGTTTTGTGAATCATATCATGAAATATTAGTGTCATGGCCCTTTGATAGGTTGCTCCTGCATTCTTTAGGCCAAATGACATCATGTTCTAGCAGTAGGTCCCCTACAGACAAGTGAAAGCCATCTTGTGTATGTCTTCTTTTGCTATCATGATCTGGTTATATCCTAAAAATCCATCCATGAACAATAGCATCCCATGCCCTACTATCATGTCTACTATCATGTCAATGTTGAGGAGCGGGATATCATCCTTGGGACATGCTTTATTTAAATCTCTGAAATCCATGCATATTCTGATAGCTCTGTTAGGTTTTGAAATAGGTACCAAGTTCGATACCCATTTTGGAGAATCAATTGGTCAGATGAATCCATTGTCTAATAGCTTTTTGAGCTCCATTTTGACTAACAAAGCAATTTGAGGATGCATTTTGCGAAGCTTTTATTTGACAGGTTTTGTATCTAGATACACTGCTAGGTGGTGGACCACAGTATTTGGATCAAGTCCTGGCATATCCGCATAACTCCATGCAAAGTTTATTTGTCTTTCCTTTAGGAATGCTGCTAGGAGTTCTTGCTCTTCTGATAATAGTGATTCTGCATAGAATGTGATATGCGGGGTCTCCTCTATTCCTAGGTTGATTGGGTTGCATTTTTCAGCCAAGACTGCTAACTTCTCTTGATGAATAGCTCTTAGGGGAAGATTGAATCTTTCATCCTCAGGCACCTTATAGAGGTTTTCACCATTGGATACGTCCTTTATTTTTACTATTTTTTTGTCAGAGAGTTCCACGGTGTGGTTTTCACTCAAGGACTTTGATATGATTCTTAGTTTCTCACTTTTGCGACTGAAGGATTCAATCATTTCCCCATAGTAGGTATGTGTGTCTAACTCCATTATGAATCCTGCCTTGTGATCTCCATCTGGAATGTTATCCCTCAACCCTATGAATTCTGAGAGTGCTTCATCATTTTCAAATGTATCAAGAACTGGTGGTCCTCGTTGGTCATAGTCGATCAGTTGGGGGTAGACTAAGCGGATCTCATGATTTTGACTATCTGGTTCAAAGGATATGGTACTAATCATACACAGGGTGGTATCTTTGAATAACCTAGTTAGGTTGGATAAGGTATCTTCTTCATCGCTACTAATATAGGGCTAAGTGATAAAGTTATGCAGGTCTGTCCCTATGGGTATTGGGGAGTGCACTTGTACTAGGACTGGCTGAGGAGAAACATTAGCAGCTCTAACCGGAGGACTTTGGCCATGTATGGTTATTCTTGGAGGGGTACATCTAAGACCAAGATTTGTTATAGGTCGCGTCTGAGGCATGATTGGTATTAAGAGCCCATTGTCATTTTGTCCCAGTCTTTGATTTCGATCATAGCCCATCGCAAGCATCATGTGTAGGCCTCTGCTTCTTTCATCCATTGGTAATTCAAGTGTCGATCTTTCATCTTGATACAACATGTTTGATGGATCTGCTTCAATTACCTCATGGCCAAGGTCTCCCCATCTTGTGAATTCAGGATAATTTTGAGGATAGGTTTGTGATGAGGGAGCTTGATTTTCTTGTGGGCATCCTCATGATCTTGGAGATTGTTGTAACCCTCCTATCACAAAACCATTGTTAGGGAGCCTATAACTTCCACAACCATCCTCATGGATGATGAGCTTGATATCAGATATGGTGGAAATGGTGGGTGTCCCTGTCACAGAAGTGAGAATGGTGGGATCAATGTATGATGTGGATGGGCCCTCATCACTTTTTGGCACTTGGGGGATTTTGTAATATTTGGCTTCAAGGTTCTTGCAGTATGAAAATGGCTCAGGATCTCTATGGATGGTAACCTCTTGTCTGTTATGTGTAAATTTTACACATTGGTGGAAGGTTGATGCTACGGCTTTCATTGCATGGATCCATGGGCGTCCTAGGAGAATGTTGTATGGTAAGTCGAGGTCCAGGACCTAATAGGTGGTTTTCATAAGCATTGGCCCTACTTGGATAGGGAGCTTAATTGTGCCCTGTGACACTCTTTCTTGGTCATCCTATGCCCTTATTGTTATGCCCTTTCCTTTGTCAATGGAATCTTCTGATATCTTCAACTGCTTGATGAGGCTGAAAGAACAAATGTTCAAACCTGCACCTCCATCCACCAGAACCCTTTTGATTTTTCTTTTGTTCACAATGACCTCTAGGTGAAGTGCACGATTGTGAGATGGTTGGGAGGGAAATTTTTTATCAGAAAATGTAAGGAGATTAGGTGTTATGATGTTTCTGACCATAGCTTGGAATTGTTCTGCATCAAGGTTTGCCGGGATGGTAGATGAGGCTAATGCTTCCTCAAGGATCTTTTTATTCACTGATGAGATTTTTAACAACTCCATGATGGAGATGTGTGTTGGCGTTCTTTTGATCTGGTCTACAACATTGTAGCTATACGGAACAACTCTTGATGTAGGGACTCTATTGGGTTGGGATGATCCTGTGATGGTGACCTTTCTACCTCTTGTGGTGACTCCATAGTCTTCAGCATGGGCACCTTTGATGGTGATGACCATGCAGTTTTCATTGAGGTTGAAACAACTGTTTCATATACATGATTTACACTGCCTTTTCCTTTATCCTTGTTATTCCCTTTGTTGCCATGATTCGGCATCGGATTCGTGTAGATTTTAAGGTCTTGATTCCCAATAGGTGCTTCCACATTTATGATTCTTTTGTTGATGAGATCTTGGATGATGTTCTTGAGTCTCATACAATTATTTGTGGTGTGGCCTTTGATTTTGTGGAATCCACATAGTTGATTCTCATTGTACCATGGAGGTTTGACATCAGGTTCTTGATAATTCTCAAATGTAGGAGCTTGAATGATTTTTTCGTCGATTAGCTTTTTCATGATGTCCTCAAGTGGTTCCCCCAAAGTAGTGTATTTTCATTTGGGGTATGTTTTGCATTGAGGTGGTCCTCTTTGATCATTGACATTATTAATGGTGGGATTATTGTTGGGTTGATATGTTGTGTGATGAGTATTTTGGCGTTGTGGCTGGATTTGTGGTGCGGGTGTATTTTGGCGTGGACCACTAATGACCACCTTGGCATCAATGATGCCATCATTAGTGATGTTCTTGTTTCTCACCCATGTATGAGGTTTATCATTGTAATTTGATGGTGGGTGATTGTTTTGTGATTCATGATATGATGTTGATTTGATGGGTTGGGTTGCAAGGGCTCTTTCGATGCTAAGCACCTTGGAGATTAGTTGATCATAGGTGGTGATTCCCTGAACCTTGAGGTGGAATGACAAGCGGTTTTCAAGGTTTGTAATGATTGTGCAGACTTGTTGCTCTTCTGTCATTGTCCATTTTCTCCGATTGGCCTTGGATCACCATCATTGAAGAAATGAAGCGAAGGATTCATTCTTTCCTTGTTTCAGAGCGTAGAGTTCTTCGATACTAACATCCATTGTAATGTTACATGCGTAGTTTCTAATGAATGCATCTCTAATTTCTTCGAATGTCCTAATTCCAAAAGGTAAGTGAGAGAACCATTCTATAGCATCTCCTACTAAGCTCCTAGGGAATAGCCGCATTAGATAAGTATCGTCATATGCAACCTCCATACAATGAACCTAGAATTCCCTGATGTGATCTTTAGGGTTTCTCGTCCCTCGATATTTGTCAAATTTAGAGATCTCAAATCCCTTAGGGAATGGTTTCATGTCTAGGCTCCTATCAAATGGATAGGGACACAAGTTGCTTTGCATTTTGGTTGTTCGGCCTGATTGAAGATCGAGTACTTGTTGCGAGAGCAACTTGAATTGTGTCATCATATCATTCTGAGGATCAGGGGGTGGGATGAATGTGTTTTGGGGTGTTTCAATCATGGTTTGGATGGATACGTTGGTTTGTGCATTGTTCAATGGTATCGGTATGTTGTGGCGGGCGAAGTAGGCTTCTACTTGCTTTTGGATGAATAATGCTTGTTGTTGCTCTTGTTGTTGTTGTGCTAGGATTTTTGCTTGTTGTTGCACTTGTTGTTCTAACAATGCTTGTTGTTCTACTTGATGTTACGCTTGTTGTTGTTCTAACAACGCTTGTTGTTTTGCTTGTTCTTGTTCCCACAATGCTTGTTGTTGGGCTACTAATTATGTTGCTTCTTGCTGCTCTTGGTATTGCTTTAGTGCTTGCTGATATGCTTGTATTTGCACTGCTTTTTCAAGAAGTTGTGCTTGTGCTTGTGCTTGTTGTGCTTGCACTTGAGCTTGTGCTTAGAATTGCACTTGTGTGGCTTATTTCTACAATAATAGTTGTGCTTGAGTGACCCTTTGTGCTTGCAATTCTTGTGTGGCTTGGGCAGCTTGAGTGGCTTGTTGTTGCTATTGTTGTTGTAATAATGCTTGAGCTTGTTGTGCTTGTTGTGCTTGTAATGCGGCTTGTGCAGTTTTGGCAGCTTGCGTAGCTTGAGCGACTTATTGTTGCTGTTCTTGTTGTAATAATGCTTGAGCTTGTTGTACTTGTTGTGCTTGTAATGTAGCTTGTGTAGTTTTGGTAGCTTACGTAGCTTGAGCGGCTTGTTGCACGGATTTTTTTTTGCACTTGTTGGTGTCCTCTTTGTAAAGCAGCTTGTAATGTTCTGTTGAACGGGTTTGATGTGGTGAACGTTGGTGGTGGTGGATTTGGAATGGTGGTAGATGATGATGTTGTGTTAATTATTTGGTTGGTGGATGGTGTTTTCATGTTGATTATTTGGTTGGTGGATGGTGTTGTCATGTTGGTTACGTGATTGGTGAATGGTGTTGTTGATGTGGTAAGTGGCATCTTTGATGTGATTGGCCCTTGAGAGACCATGCTTTGCAATGTTGTGGGGGTGTTTGATGATGCTTCCATTGCTTAAGTGTTTGTCATTTTTTGTTGTGATGTCAACAATAAGTTTTGAGCATTTGGAAAAATGTTTTGATTCCTGGTTGGGATAGCGGTTTGATTGATACTTGGTAGGGGAGCAATCCCAAGCCAAGGAGTGATGTGGATGATAATTGTAGTGGTGGGATAGGTGGAAATGTGAGGGGGGTAAATCCTTGTGAAAGGGTTGTGGTATCGAATATGCCCCCTTGTCCGAACATATCCCCTTCTTGTGGATTTGTGAGAAGAGGTGTTTGTGGTGCTCCATGAAAAGATGTTGATGATGGGTCATAATGTAACGTGAGAGGAACATTTTGGTGTAATGGATTATGGGGGATGTTTTGTTCCAAGGTGGTGTTTGCATCCAATTTTTGGTTATTCACAAGGGGATGTGATTGAAGTTCATTGAGGAATGTGTTTCCCTTGTTAATGTTGGGTTGAGTTGGAGCAAATGATGTTGTGAGTTGTGGGATGTTTTGTGTGATGTTTTGAGATGGAGGTGTAGATGAAATGGGGATGGTGGATGAGATTGGTGGGAAAGATGTCTCCACTATAGTGCTCACATCGAAATATGAAGGCAACTTGGCCCCTTGTTTTTCCAGTTCAAGCATGTACAACGAAGGGTTAATTCTCATCATGATGTCGATGATTCTATGGTTGTCTAGATTTTGGAGCATTTCAGCTATTTGTTTGTGAGACATTCCAAAGGTATGATCTTCTCCATGGGTTTCCTCTTGTGGGTTCTGCGATGATGTTGGAAGGCTAATTGTGAGATTTCCATCCCCAATGGGATTCATTTCAGGAGTGGTTTGGCTAAGATCACTTGAAGCAGGTGTTTCTTTGTTGGCTTCCATACTCTTCTTGTATTGAGATCTTGTTTGAACCATAAAACAAGGATCAATCTTCAAGAATATAGGAGATGAATCTCTTGATTCCTTGGATTAATCTCTATTTTATGTCCCAAAGTGAAAGTTTTAAGATGATTTTTAGGATCAAATGTGATGGTGATGTTTAAAGATGGATGTTATGGCTATTTTTGGTTTTTGATAGACCTTGAATGAAATACTAGGCTTTGGATTTTTGATGGTTTGATTTTTGGATTTTGAGATTTTGTCCTTGATCTTGATTTGGATTTTGACTTTGATTTTGAACAAAAAGACCCTAAGATGTTTGATAATGATCTAAAAGATAGTTGTGTTCAAAGGATGATGATTTGATATGTGTGAGGAGAAGGATGCATCTACCCACACCTACCCAAACAAAATGATTGTTTCACTAAGTATATGGAGAAGGATTCATCTACATATACTAAGCTAGACAAGATGATTTGGATGACTTTGACTAAGGATATGCAAAAGGATGCATTTACACATTCCTAGCCAAAGGTGTTTTGATAAATGTTTTCAAGGACTTGGTCTCAATGATTTTGGTGTTTGCTTGATTTTTTCATAAAGCCTAGCACTTCAAGGATGATTTGAAGGGTTTTCAAAAGATGATTTGTGAGATGGATTTTGATGTCTTGAAAGATGGATGAAAGAGGTTTGATTTGTTTTGATCCTTTAGGTGAACCTAAAAAAGACACTTTGTGTTTTCCTAGACCTAGGTATTGAAGAGCATGCATATGCTTCCTAAAGACCTTTGTAACCAAGGAATGATTTGAAAATTTTGGATTTCCAATCAATGATTTGTGCTTTTGGGATTTGGAGTCTTCAACACACATGAAATTTCATTTTGCTTATCTTTACTTAATGGCTTTATTTTACCAAAAACACTCTCTTTTATTAAAGTTTCAAACTAAGATGTCCAATGTCTTAATTTCTTAAACCCCACAAGATATTTTATGTGTAAATTCAATGAACTTAAGGCAAGGGTTTTCCTATTGTTTACTCAAGAAGACAAATTGAGGTATAATCCAATGCTTAGGAACATCTAAGGATGTGAATCCCAAGGGAAAGCAATAGCATATGGATTGAGTCAATGATATTTGTCTTGAAGAGGGTTTGAAATTTTGAGAATCATGCTGAATGTTTGTTTGCAAAATGTTTTCGAATACAACACTGTGTTTTCAAGCAAGCAATGTAACATCCTAGCCTAATGGGTACATTTTTCTTAGTGGGCTTTCCTCATGCCCTTCATAGAAGAGATGATTTTAAATGTAACCAAGGAAAAATATAGAGGTATGATGAAATACTAACCTCTATATTTCAACCAAGATCAGACATGGCAAGTAACTTCTTAGAATCTAAGTTCCAATGCACCACCTTGATAAACTCGCTCAATGGATAAATAGGCCACTATAAAACAAGGGTTCTAGTTCAGACTTTTCGTTCGTGGAGATTGACCCATACGACAAGAGTCCCCTTTCAGATCCATCTTGTCAGAGCCAACCACATGATAATGGCGTTTAACCAATACCCACATTTATATCCTGGCTGGAAATACTCTTGGCTTTAGAGTGTTACTAGTTGAGTCGTTCCCTTGGGTGAGTACTTTTTCTCCAAGGTAGGCCCTCTAAGATAAACAAAAGCAACCAAAAACACAATCCGTAACTCGATCGATCTTTGATGGCACAAAGAAAGAGAATGTATGCGAAAATGCCCCTACTCACACTCGCACAAGATGTTCAATTTTTAAGCCTGAATTGAAGTGTTTCAAAGCAATAAAATGTATTTTGAGTGTTTCTCTTGCACCCTAGATTGCACGAAGTGCAAGGGGAGAGGATACGCACTCAAAAGACAAAATCACACAATTCAAGCACTTGTTCATTTTATAGCCTTCAAAGCAATTGTCAGTTCGTTTTAAGCACCAAAATGAAATATGAAGATTGCTTGTCCAATTTTTAACCCAAAACAAACTCTAGTAAGTGTCTAAGCTTTATTTTAGCCTTTTGTGAATGGAGAAAATTAAATTGTTCTTTTCAGACCCAAAGAAAAATTAGTGTTCTAAAGTGAAAAGATAAACAATTTCATGAAGTAGTGTTGATCAAAAACTTAAAGCATTTAAAAACACTTTGAATTTTCAAAAAAATTCTCCTGCTTTTGTTTTCATTTGCTAGCCTCCTTATTGACTTTTCGCTTTCCTTGTACCTTTTCACCTTCACTTTTCCTTCGTTTGTACCTTGTTCACTTTTTTTTGCCTTCATTTGGTTTTTGTACCTATAAAAACAAAAGATAATTATGTGAGGATCAAAATATTAAATTCGTTTTGATTGCTAACTTTAACCAATAGCACGATCTTAATTGAAAAGATGAATATTTTAAGATGATCATGATAATAAATGAAATATTTTTTAAGTGAATCATGCTTGGATATTAAACTAGACTCTAATGTCACTCTTCAATAACATGAAACTTACAAAAGAAAGGATAATATCACTTATCATTAGATTATCACAAATGATCGCTAAAGATCCAACAAAGTGATAAAATCAGACACTACTTCAATTATTTAGGTGTAACATCAATTTTCACAAAGTCCCACCTTATCAAAGTAATATTAGTTCACAATAATAGCTTGTAAAAGACCATGCATTGAACAAACTGATATGTAAAATGGTAGAGATGTAACCAAGTTTCAGGTTTAATTCCCAAAGCATACACATCATGTAACTTGCAAGAAGCCTTTAAAACCATCGCTTCCAATGAATGCATCTGTCAGGAATTTAAAGATCTTCTCAACAGACATAAATTTTGAAAATAACAAACAGATTTGTATCTAACACTCAAATCATATCCCATTGATCCATTTTCGGAGGAATAAATGTAGTTGGCGAGTGAATATGGATAGTGAAAAGTCATTTGGCGTGTGAATAAATGCGATGGCATGTGTACAACTATATTCCACAACCTACTTTGACACATTCTCAGCCATTTAAGCAGGGATAGAACCACTTGGTAGATTTGATGAGAAAGTTTTAAAACACTTTGACCAATGAGACTTCAACAGTAAAATTTCCCCATGAATCAGTGGTAAAATAAATGTGCATGACTTTGGAAACAAAACACCATAAGGAAAAATTTAAAAATTAAAGATTGATGAGTGAAAGAAACTGTATGAGCATATAATTCAAAAATGACTTTCTGTTGCTAAATATATTTCCAAATGTTGCAAATCTATGCCTTTGTATTGCCACGACTTCTTATGACTCAATATTCCTCAGATCAAGGATTGCAAATTGCAACAAATGCTATACCCATCACAGTCAACCTCTAGCTACTAAAACTCATAGTTTTTTGGCTCTGATGATGACCGATTTCTTCTCTGCATTACAACGCATCACAATGTAAAGCTTTAATGATTTAAATCTGCCTATACAACAAACTGTTTCAAAAAAGACAAGATAATGGTCATAATCATTGGAAGGTATAAGATAATCATTGATAACAACACAGATCAGAGATAATCCAGTAGTGAAAACTATGTTAGAAATTCAAAGATACGAATTCTTCAATTGCACTAAACTGGAGTAAATTTGACGAGCTAAATACTCAATAGTAAAGAAAGGAGAAACCCCCTGATATAGCATTTCAAGACCAACAACCTTCGCATGACAAGATAGAATCTATTCGGTATCTAGTTCATGAACACAAATGATGCCTTGAAAACACATTTCTGCTGTAGCAAATCTCACGGTGGAGGAATCAAAACACTGTGTGGAGAGCGACAACTGAAGGAAGCTATTATAGTGTTGTATTTCAGATTACAACGTTGAAAAGGGATGACTATTCCTATCTCTTGCCACGCTATATTGAGATGAAACATTTCTTTTTGTCAAAATTTCTTTGAAAGATTTATGTTCGCAGAACACTATAATGGCGTATATTTTATCTGGTTCAATAAAATACTGACAAATATGGATCACCGAACATGAATATCAAGAGACATTAATAAATAATAGAAATGTGTGTGAACTGTGTACTTCTTTCTATTGCAGAGCATATCTATACCATAGAATTACACAATCTAGTGGGTAAATGTCTGTGGACTTGATTCTTTCTCAAAAGATCATTGTCTATGCTTGAATGCGGACTATTATGTATTTGGAGACTGTCAACAACAGTTTGTTAGATAGCCTTAAGAACCTTTCAAATGACCATTTATGTTACTTTTAGAACAAAGCATTTACTGAAGGAACTTTGTTAGGCAGCCATTTATGCGACAAAGATTAAAACTTGAATAGAAACAAAGACAGTCCTTATCTATTGCATGAAGCTTGGAGTTTGTATAAAATTAGACAAAGACTTTTACCCTTCTATCTAAATGTTTGAATCAATATTAAATCATAAAGAGACTTTGCAATCCTTATTTAAATCATCAATCAATCTTATGTAAACAGAAATAGAGAAAATGGATGAACAAAAATAAAGACTACCCTCCTTCTAGCACCAAATGTGGGTACCTTTAGAAATCGACAAACACTAACTTCAAACAAGGGTTAGCACCTACAAATCCTTCAAGAACACTCCTATTGAAT
Organism: Sequoia sempervirens; assembly: GCA_007258455.2. NCBI lineage: Eukaryota > Viridiplantae > Streptophyta > Pinopsida > Cupressales > Cupressaceae > Sequoia > Sequoia sempervirens. The sequence goes on from VDFB02271358.1 coordinate 694,007,036, forward strand.
ACCTTGCAAAATTGTTTAAACATGCAACAAAAGGATGAGAGAAAGATACAAGCATTATGAAAGCAATCACAAGTTACCTATTCCATAGTGGATTGGTGTCACACATGCTAGTGACCCTTTCCCAATCCTTGATCAATAGCTAAAATGATGCAATGCAAATGGAGATGATGAGAAAGATGAGTTCTCAAATTAAGAGAGTAACCTTGCATAAAATTGTGGATCCATGAATGAGAATGAAGGCCTTATTTTATATATTTTGTTGATGAGAGATTGGCCAAGATGGTAATGTGGGACTAAAGATCCTCTAATGAGAAGATGACACTTGTCAAATGATAATAGTTCAATGGTTGTGCAAGATTTGGGAAGAGTGCCCATGAGAGGGAAAATTTGAATTCAAATTTGCAATAAATTTTGAGAGGGGGACAAGAAAAATAGCAATAAATGCCATGTTTGACTTGTCATGTTCAGGGAAAATGAGGTTTTTTAATAAATCAATAAAATTGTTTTACTGTGCAAGTGGAGATATCTAGAGAATGCAAGTGGGATGGGATTAACATTTAATCAGGGTTATATTAAATAGATGATGATTATGCTGATTTAATGCTGATTAGTTGAGTTGACTTTTAAGACTTTGATTTTTGATTTATTTGAATTAGAAAATGATGGATTACGATTTAGGTTCTAATTAAATAAATGTTTGATATATTTAATTAAAGGGATGATGTTTGATTTATTAAAAGGTTGATGATAATGCTTATTTGATAAATGACCTTAGGAAATGAGATTATTTAATGAATGGATGAAAGTGCACCTAATTAATTGATGAATGGTCCTAATGCAACATCTAATTTTATTGAATCTGATCAAATGCATCATGTTAATTTTGCATGTCTACATTAAAAAATAAATACATAGTGGAAGTAATTTTACTTCTATTAAGTAATTGTACTAGAATTCATTGTTCAAACATAAAGGAGAATTACCTAATTTTTTCTTATTTATTATTTTACAATTGATCACTAAACCTACTCATTTCGTAATTATGAAATCAAATCTCTCCTATTGACATCCCAATTCACTAATCTAGCAAGGTCAAATAATTACCTAAAGGGTATGTGCACGATCATGATGAGACAAAAAGTGGCAATATGATGGGTACATATAGGATATAGGGTTGACGACTTTATTTTAGCCAAAATTGATGAAATGAAAAGGGTTTTTAAAGGAGATTCTTAGCTTTCCACTAATATAAATTATGCTTTATTTTGAATTTAATAAATAATTATTATTTATTTTCTATTTGAATTATGACTAAAGTCCTAATTCATAGGTTGATTGAAAAACACCTTTAGTTTTCAAATGGTATCACATTTTCTGAATCTGAAACATGCGTCACATTCTATGTTTTGCATACTATAGGATTAAAAACAAAAAAAAAAAATCATGAAGTTTTGACCAAGTTAAGGTGGTTATACATACAATTTTTTATATTTTTTAAAAGTTGTAATAAAAAATTCATAATTAATTATTTACTTGGAAAACAATTACAAAAAAATATGCATCACATTGGGAAATGAGTCCTCTAACTATATCTAAAATCTTATAACAAAATATTATCATTTTATTGTGGTTAGGGTGGTCAGACAAACACCTACTTATTATTTTTTCCCAAAAATTTTGAGTACTATTGCATTGGAATTTCAAATTCTCACCAAATAGATTTAAAAAAAAAAAAAAAGCTTAGTAGTTTAGGAACTACATTCAATTTGTTATAGATTCTATTCTTACACATTTTTGAAATAATATAGATAACCTATTCAAATTTTTATGTCAAGTTTCCTAACTTTGATTTTTTTGAATTTTTTGCCACTTAAGGGCATTTTTTTCCATGATGATCCTGCATATGCTCTAAACAGAAATATTCTTTCATAATAACCATCAATTATAATATTTTAATATATTTTCCCTTTCCAAACATTTACTAATACATACATATTCATATTGAAATTTTTGATTTAGATGTAGATACAAAAATATTTATGTATACCTTAATCTCTACCTTTTATAAGAGAAGGAAGGTTATAAGAACTCATTGTGGATTCGAGTATAACACACATATGCTTGAATATTCTTGTGGATTGAAGAATGGTGCATTTATTGAAATTCTCCTATCAACTATTCTATGAAGGGGATCACCAAATTTGGATAACTAAGAGAGATTTTTTTCTTAAGACTCTAAACGTTAGCATCCAAGTGGTTAAATATTCAAGCCACCTATCTTTGCAAGCTTATCTTTCCAATGGAGATTATATGACATGCAAACCTCTTTGTGTTACCCATTTCCCATATTATTCAATAGTAATGTTGGAAAAATTACGAAGATTCGATCATGGAGACTTAATTTCAGTTTTAGATAACAAATAAATACTCATGACTCTCTCACCAGTAGTAAGTAACGTAGACACAACAAGGATGTTGGGGTTACTTTCAAAGAGTCAATTCATTTTGGTTAATTCTAGAACACTTAACACTTAGACTCAATTCATGGGTTCTACAAGATATTTTTCTTGAAATTTGATTCTCTAAAGATGTAAAGACTATATAACAAAAATTTAGTACAAAAGTTGTTGGCTTTAGTAATTTTACATCAGTTTCCTAACAAACACATTTGAAGTCTAGAACTGAAAGAAAAGATCTAGCATACTAATTTTAACAAATAATACATCTAAAAATGTTGTACAAACTCCATAACATCACTTTTCCCTTTCCAAATGATATGTCTAATGTCCCATTAGCATTTACTTTACTTCTCAGTTTAGAGTTTGATTTGATTTTGATTTTGTGTCGATGAGGTTCAAGGTTCAAACTTCAAACAGTAATCCACACTTATTAGAATAGTGAAGTTTAAAGCTTCACTAGGATGAAATTTTGTGTTAGAGGAAATGCACAATAATTTCCATTAGATGGTCCTTCACATAAGCAATTCCCTTGTCCTGAAGGATCGTATTCTCAACAAAAAAGTAGCAACTAGATTGTTGACAATTCAAACTACTTAAATTGAAAGAAGTACTATTGTTCATCAAGCCTCAACTAATCTTATGCACTCACACATGAAATTTTTTGATACTTACGGAAAGTAATTTACATTGAAACTCAATGATAATTTTATAGACCATATAATATTTTCTCGAGGGTTTAGCTTATATTAAAAAAAAATGTATTTTCCATATAATATGTACCACAATATTTAGAATGTTTTCTCCTCTAATTAAGTGTAATTTACAACTCAAAGGGATCTCCTCCTGTGAGAAGTGTATAACACCTGATAGAGAATATCGAAGCAGTTGAGTTTTGAAGTCTCACACATATCCCAATAACCATATATTAGTGTGAACTTTGAACCCTATGTCTGACAATTTCAAGAAAGAGCCATAAACATTTATTTTTGATTAAAATAAAGGTGGAAAAATATGGCTTATTATCATTAATTTTGATTGAATCCATGATATTTTCAAACCTCTACAAATAATTCCAACTTATCCCTATATAATCACCACTTTATAGTGTGTACATGACACATTATCCCGCTAGCTACTACAATGTAGCAATAACAATTACAATTACAAATCAAAATTTAGAGTAACCTATATCTAAAAACATCACAACTCAATATTTCAATACGATAGACTGATGAATACCAGAATCACTGGAAATTAAACAAAATTTGAAGGCTGTTTTAGAAATTTGACTATCATTTAAAAATATTAGCAAATTATTGCGGCTTAAAAGAGGAAGAATGAGGAAAAAACCCTAGGTGAGGTCAAAAAGAGAAAGGTTGTGAATGGAATCAAGTGTGGTATAGCCTGCTGAAGTGAGTTTTTCCCTCTGAGAAGTCACTAAACGAAGGCATGTAATGTCCATAGCAGAAAGAATGATCGCCCCTAGCATTCTTCATAATTCTCCCACCTTATTAGTTTTTCTCATTTCAAGGATTTAGAGCAACGTGTCCATGACTAATGTATTCTCCCTCCTTTTGGGTTTATTCTCTTTTTTTATCATTATGCTACTATAACATGAAAATAAATTTGACTATCAATAGATTGATGATGATATCTCCAAAAGAAAGCATTCGAAACTCTTAAAGAAACCCCACCATCTCTTTTTAGTTCCCCAAATCTTCAAAAATAACTGCATTTAGCTTAGAGAGTGGTTACCAAATGGTTACAAAAAATCGCCTATATTTAGATCTTGCCAGATCTATTAATGCACTATATTTTATTTAATTTATTATATTGTCTCATTAAATTCTTAATGTTTTATAAACCATAATGTTTTAATAAATATATTTATATAAATGACAAAGTGTCCTTTAATTAATTAAGGAAAAATTTGGACCCTAATGGTGACCATTGTTGTGGTATACATTGGACAGAAGTCTAGTTCGGTGGAAGGCTTGAGTGAAATGAATTTTAACTCAAGCCTAGGGAATCATGGAACATGGAATTTTGAGTAGGATATAGATTTTGATTTTTCTGATTCTGTAGATGGCAAAGCAGGATCATTTGGTGAGGATAAGCTTTTGACCCTTGGTGGCGAGTCTAGAAAGGAGTGTTATGTAGTGAGGATATGGTCAAATTAGATGCACATTCAGAGGAGAAGTGTGGTGGTGAGACAGTTAAGGTGTCTTGTGATTATTGTCCCTCATTGGAGTTGATTCCTAAGATCTAAGGGGATAAAGTGGATCTTGGATTTGAAGAGAGGGTCCCATCAACGAAATCTTGTGCAACTAATTTGAGTATTCCCTATATTGGGCTTACTCTAGTGGGAGAGAATCAACCGATAGGGAAGTCTTCCTTATTGGGTTAAAAATGGTCTAAGCTTTTCTCCTCTAAGCTTAAAGGCAAAGGCATTGCTTCTAAGTTAGTTTCTTCTAACGAGGAAGGTTTTTTTTTCCTTCTCTATTTTGAACTCTCTTGTTGACAAGAATATTGCTAAAATGGATTTCTCCCTAGTTGGCAAGGTTTTAGGTCCTTGACCTAATATCGAGGAGGTTCACACTTGGGTTCATAAGAAGTGGGCTTTAAAATTTTAGGTGGAAGTTGCAACCATGGCTAATGGTTTCTTTTCCTTTTCCTTTTCCTATGATGAAGACCTAAGAAATGTGTTTGTGAAAGGGCCTTGGTCATTTGGGCATCTCTTTATGCTTCTTCGTCCTTGGGAACCTAGGATAGATTTGTCCAAATGTCATTCTAATTTTTCTCCTATGTGGGTAAAACTTCTAAATTTTCCTTTGGAATATTGGGATGAAGAAGTCTTCAAGGTGGTAGAAAATTCTTTTGGAGGGATTTTCTCTATTGATGAAGCCACTTGTTCCCATAAGTGGTTAGTTGCAGCCAAGCTTTATGTCATTATTGACCAAGAAGTTGTACTTCTTGAGTTCTTTTTAAAATCCAAGGTGGGGTCATGGAAGCGGTAGACTATTTTTGAAAATATCCCTTTTTATTGCTTCAAATGTAAGAAGACGAGGCAGTAGGCTAAGGATTTCCCTATGATTAATATCCCTCCTAAGGCTATTAAGAAGACCAAGGTTGGAAGATAAAGGAACCTAAAGAGAACCAAGGTGAATTGGTTGTTGGAAACAATATGGAGGGTGAGAAGAATATTGAAAATATTCCTACTCCTATTGATGTAGGCAAGGATCCAAAAAATTATGTGGAGCCAATTGCTAGTCACTCTTTATCTCAAGATGTGGATAATGTCTTGGAGATTGTGTGCTCTACAAAAAGACTTGTGTTGGAGCTAGTTGTTGTTCCACCATCTCCTCTACTTACTAGTTCAAAGTCAGTGATTAGTGATAGTGCTCTGGTAGTGGTTGAAACTATGAGTAAAGATGAAGATGTTTTGACCTAGGTGTGTGGTAGGAAGAAGAAATCTTATTCTTCCCTCCAGCCTCACAAAGTCATCACTACAAGAAGGAAAAATCTAGATTGTGGGTCTAGGTCAAAGGTCAAGGTAGACCTACCTACAAAAGAGTAGGGAGAGGGAGTGCAAGTGGGATATTGTTGAGGGGGTCCAAAAAACCCTCTTTGATTTGTGCTCTAAGAGCACCCCCTCTTCTTGCAAATGAAGATCATTTCATGGAATATCAAGGGGTTGAATAAATTGCATAAATATGACCTCATAAAGAATCTTGTTTGGGACCATAAGTCAGACATCTTGTTGATCCATGAGATGAAAATGCAAATTGATAAGTTGAAAGCTTTCAAGAATCTATTTTATAAAGACTATTGGTTTCATGGGGTTAGCTCTAAAGGAGCTTCAAGTGGTGTGCCCACTTTTTGGAATGTTAATTTGTTGAGAGGTATCCCAATCCTTGATAGTTTCAATCATGTTGAGACTAAGCTTTTTTGGCTCAGGGATTCTTATTCTTTGATTTTTTTTAATGTGTATGCTCCTAACCTTAAGAGACCTAGGAAAAAGTTATGGGATGACCTTGGGAGTCTTAGGATTAATTTTTTGGATCTCCCCTAGCTTGTAATGGGGTATTTTAATACTCCTCTAGATGATAATGAGAAAGTGGAGGGTTCTCAATCCAACCCTAAGAACCGGTTTGATTTAAGAATGTTTATTCATGATAATGCTCTTATTGATGATAAGCTTTCAAGAACTAGCTTCACTTGGTCCAATGGCCATGTTGGTGTGGATAATATTCAGGTTACATTAGACAAAGCTTTAACCTTTGCTTCCTAGTTTGTGGACTTTGCTTGTTCCTTGTCTTCTATTATGAGATGTGGGTCAGAACACTTCCCTATCTCTTTTGTTGTTGATAGGCTTGGTAGTCAGAAGAGATTTCCTTTCTTGTTTGAAGCCATGTTGTTAAGGGATCTATGTCTTATGGATTGTATCAGAAAATGATGGCAAGTTAATATATATGGTTGTGCGATGTTTAGAGTTCCCAATAAGCTGAATTTTGTTAAGAGGAATCTCAAAAAATTGAAGAAAGAGTCATTTCATCACACCTTTGGTTCTAAAAGTTATATTGTTAAGAAGTTGGATGATATTCAACATGTCATCTAAATGAAGGTTTTATCTGAGGATCTATACTTATCGAAAGATAGTCTTCTCATGTAAATGCATGATATCATTACCAAGGAGGAAGAATTTTAGAGGCAAAGATCTTGATCAACCTAGTTGAAATCTGGGGACCATAATTCTAAGTTCTTTCATCTCATTGCTCTTAGGTATAAGTCATCAAATATAATTTCCTTGATTAGAGTTAATGGGTTGTTTTTGGATGATGAGGAGGCAATAAGAAGAGTGGCTACACTGTTCTTTGAATAACTCTTGATGGATGATCTAGTCTGCGATAAAAAATGTGTGGGTGCCTCTCTAGAAGTTATTCCTAAAGTTGTGATGGGAAATTTGAATAAGGATTTGATGGCTATTCTTGTAGCCTCAGAAGTCAAAGAAGTAGTTTTTTTCTTTTGAAGGTAATAATTCCCCTAGCCTTGACGGTTTTCCTTTTCGATTCTTCTAGTCATATTGGGAGATTTTCTTTGAGGATGTGATTAATGCTACTAAGGAGTTCTTTGGCTCAAGAAGTATTCTCAAAGAGCTTAATGAAAATTTCATTATTTTGATTCCCAAATCTACTAATGCAAAAAAATTTGATGAGTTTCATCCAATCAACCTCTATAATTGTATTTGTAGATTTTTTTTTAAAGTTCTTGCTACTAGATTGCAAAAATGCTTGTTGAATTTGATTTCAAAGCACCAGAGTGGTTTTGTTAAGGGTTGTTAAATCCTTGATTATATAATTATAGTTCATGAGCTTTCTCATTCCATTAATATTTCTAAAAAACTTGGTTTCTTCTTGAAGTTGGAGCTCCTCAAAGCTTGTGATAGTGTGAGTTGCAAATTTCTTTTGAATGTGTTGGACTGGTTTGGTTTCTATAAGAAGTTTCTCCAATTTTTTGAACAACTCATTACTTCTCCCTTGTTTGTTGTCATGGTGAATGGATCTCCTTCATTCTTCTAGAGTTCATGTGGTCTGAGGTAGGGAGACCCTATTTTGCTACTTCTTTTCATCCTAATGGCAGAGGCTTTGGGTCATAATATCTAGGAGGAACTTCATGTTGGTGCTTTGAGGGGTCTTTTTCCTTCCTCTAGATGTGATCCAATTAATCATCAAAAATTTGTTGGTGAAACTATTATGATAGTTGTTTCTTCTATTAATAAAGTTAGAGCAATTAAGTGGCTATTGGTTGACTATGAGAAGGCTTCTATAGCTTAAGCTTGCTAGAATCATGTCTTGCAATAGAGATGATTTTCATCTTCTTATTTGAGGCTCACTTTGTGTATTTTAGAGATTCTAGATTCCTTTTGGTTGGGTTTGCTAGATAAATTCAATAGGAAGTTAGTAGATTGGAAAGGTACACTCCTCAATTAGGTGTGTAAAATTCAACTTATTTTGTCCACTCCAAAATTTTCCCTTGTATGCTATGAGTCTTTTCAAGATTCTTGTAATGTTTGAAGATAAAATGTAATAGATAATTAGAAGGTTCCTTTGGTCAAGCATTGAGAATAAATCTAAAATTCCTCTTGTGGCATGGGAGTCAATGTGTAGACCAAAGAAGTGGGCGGGTCTTGGTATTAGAAATTTAAAATCTTTAAATAAGGCTCCTAAATGGGGATATTGGGTAGGCCTCTTTGGTAGGTAATAAGTATCTATATGGTTTGGAGAGACCTTGGAACATGTCTTCAGAGGATATTCCTTTTGGTTCATGTTTTTGGAGGAATATTATGCTTTGTAGGGACTTGATTTCTAGAGGTGTTAAGTTGCTATTGGGTGATGGTACAAGTATTCTTTTCTGGGAAGATATTTGGTAAGGGCTTTTCTCTCTTATTTGTCTTCCTTGGGCTCCCCTATTTTCCCCTTGTGTAAACATCTTTTTGTGCCCAAGGTGGCTGATTATTTTGAAGATGGGGGTGGAAGAATTTTGAAGTTCTAGACTCATCCTTGAATTTTTTGAAGGAATTCATGTGTAAGGTTTGGATCCCCTCTTTTCCTAGACCAAATAGAGTCATTTGGGCCCCTTGTCCTAGTGGAAATTTTTCAATGTCTTCTACTCTCATGAGTTCTTTGGAAGTTCCTACCTATTTTCCTTTTTGGGGGAGGTTATGGAATAAGAAGTTGATTTCCAAAGTGAATGTCTTATTTTGGCTACTTATGTAAGACTCTAGGATATTGGTTGGGTCTTTTTGAATTATCTTGCTAAGGTTTTTGGTCAATGGACTTTTCTTTCTTCCTCTCCTATCATGCAGTGGCTATGGGACCTTATGGCCCCACATTGCTTGGGGATTATGGAAAGAAAGAAATAGCAAGATCTTTCAAGAGTTTAAACTCAAGGTTGATAGTCTTTTTATCAAGATCTAATGGTCCATTTTGGATAATTTTTCTTTGATTCATTCTGATTTTGTTTGGTGTGTCCCTTCTAATTTCCTTATTATTTATGAGCTTTTGGTGACTTCTAACTAGAAGATTATTTCAATTGCTAGAATGAAAATGAAATGGTAGCCTCCTCCCTTTGGTTGGGTTAAAGTTAACTTTGATGGGGCAGCGAAGGGGAATCCTGAGCCTATACATAATGGGGGTGTTAGGAAATGATTTTGGAAGACTCCTTGGTGCAGTGACACTCCCATTGGGAACTTAGACCAATCATTGCATGAAGGTAGAGGCTACATTCATAACTATTAGATATGCAATCAAAAAAGTGTACTCCAAATTATGGATGGAAGGTAACTCTATGAACATAATAAATTATTTGTGTGGCACGCATACTCTGAGTTTGAATGTCAACCAACTCATTAAGGATATCATAATCATGTTGCAATCTTGTAAAGAGACCTGCAACTCTCATTTTTACCAAGAAGGAAGCTCGTTGGCAATTTTTTTTCCAATGAGGCTATCAATTTAAATTAATTTTGTTCGTGGGAGGAGGGATCAATCCTTTGTTAGAAATTTAGGAGTTTATTGAGGAATGATGGTGTGGGTTGAGGTAATGTGACATTTATGGTCTAGTACCTTCCTCCATTTCACATGCTTTGTGTGTGACTTGTTTCTCTTTATTCTTTAGTTGAGTTTTTTTCACATGGTTTTGGTGAGTCTTGTGTTGTTAGCCATGGTTGGTTATAAGAGTAAAATTGAGGCACATTGATGTGGAGACATTTGAAGAAAGAAGAAATGTTGGAATATTTTGTGTCATGGTAATTTTACTCCATTTTTGGAGAGGTTGCATGGTCAAGACCATAATTCCTTGATGCAATTTGTTTCTTTCTAGCATAATTGAAAGCTCATGGTTAAAGGTCTGGCAGTGGAGGTAAATGAGGATTTGGTTGCCACTATTACTAGGTTGTTGATAGTTGGCTAGAAGTTGTTCAAGGATAAAAAGAGTAATGAGGAGGTGATGGTCTAGTTTTTTAAAGATGATGAGCAAAAATAATTAATCAAATTGGAAGCTAGGGCTATTGTAGAACTTCCATCAAGAAAATCTAGGTGAGTGTTGTTGAGGTGTTGATGTGTTAAGTGACTTTGGAAGGGAGATCTAGGGCTATTCTTAGTCACCATTTTACTCTCCTCAACCATTTTACACATGTTTTGTTGATTTTTTTCCTTTCTAGGTGATCCCACAATACTAGTTTATAATTTTTGGCCAAACTGGACACTGAACTAATTTTTTCTAACTAAATCTTCACTTTTAGACACCTATAGCGGGTAAAATATGAGGAATTTCAAAATGATGAAAACTAGTGATTTGTATCATTTTGTCTATAGATTCTAAGTATATTTTTTTCAAAAAATTTGGAATCAAATTACACTTCTTTTTCCATCTCCTTTGAAAACTAGTTCTTTTTAGTAAACACCATTTTTAAGTAGTTTCACTCACCATATGACACATGATTTTTTTTACATGAAGGATAAAATTCTTTTTTGTTTTGAATTTAGATTTGTAACTATTCTATCTAGTTCTTCCAATTAGTTTTATAGTGTTTTATTGAATATTTTTTCCTTAATCAAGTTTCAAAGTCAAACCAATTACAATTAAGACATAGGTGGATTGTATAACACATAACTTTTTTTGTATGTATCAAAATTGATTTTTTTTGTTCGATCAAGGTCTTCAATATCTTGTGCACTCATATTTTTCAATTTTTTTTATAATCTTTTATTTTTCCACATGTGCAGAAAAAAGAGCTTGATTTTTAGTGAAAAACCTACATTCACAAGAAATAAAAAATAAATATAATAAGCAAATTAAATTTAATGAAAATTATAATTTTTTGGAAGCTTATAATAAGGACTACATACTTACAAAAAATAAATTCTAAATGATTTCATTTGATCCCCCAAAAGGTAAATCAAAAGTTGTGTTTTATCAACATTTTAAGGCTTAAATCATTACATTTTCTAAAAATATGTGATTTCAACAAAAATCAGGATCTCCTAGAAAGTGTAAACCACTATTGTGGTACCACCCTTCTTTCTGTTATCGTCTTTGAAGGTCTTGGTGTATGCTCATTTGAAGAATAGGAGGAACCTTGTCCTCCATAAAGAAATTATTTTGTTAATTATGGATCATGTCAAGACTCTTATCCCTACTTCTACCATCAAGGGCAAGGAGAAGACTTTAAGTGATGTGTCTGGGTCATCGAGTTTCGAGTCCTCTTTGGATGAGGTGGAATGGAACAAAGAGGAGGAGGATGTTTCTTCTATGGCTATGACTACATTTTTTCAGAAGAGGAAGGTGGTTGGTGCTAAGAGTAATAGGGAATTGCTAAGTGGCTTTCCATTTCTAAGAGTGAGGACATGGAGGTGGGCTCAAATGATTCTTCTCCCAAATCTATGGAGGTGGTTGTTGGTAAATATGATGTTGGTGGTGGCCTTGAGGTGGGGATATAGCATAATTGTTTTGGTTTTTTTGACAAAATAAGGAGGCTATTGAAGCATATTACGAACATGAAGAAAAAGGCATCAAATGTTCTGACTAAGGACCCCAATGTGGTTGGTGGTGACAAGCATTCTAGCGATATGACAGTGGCCATTAAGGATTCCCTATGTAGGACTTACCCAAGGAGGAGTAGGATAAGGAGATAAGGGGTCTGGATGAGGAGGATGTGGAAAAGAAAAAATCCAAACATGAGCCTTCGAAGGTAAATCCTCTTTTCAAGGACTTTTCTTACCTTAATGATGACACTACCTCCATGTATGAATTATTGGACATGGCTAGAGTTGGGGTCACTAGTACCTTTAAATTAGACAAGTGGACTTTCTTGGAGTTCAATAAAATTAATATTAAAATAAGAGGTTTCAAGGAAAATCTGAAGAATGTTTTGAAGGATTTAGTGTCGAACATTCTTATTGATGGAATGGTGGACCTTGAAGGTTCCTATCAAAGTACTTTTTCCTTTTAGATTAGCAATGCATGGAAGTTTCAAAAAGTATCATTGATATTACAAAAAGATATGTTTTTATGCAAAAGCAGCAAAAATATTTTGGGGAAAAAATCGGTGAACCAAAAGTATAAGATTTTTTGGAAAAATTAGGAAAAGTCTAGAAAAAATAAGAAAAAAAACATATTTTAGAAAAAAGGTAAAAAAAAATAGAACAAGAGATTAATTTTTTTTTAAAAAAATTAAAGGCATTTCCATAGCATAGAGATATAGAGAGAAAATAAATTAAAGAGTTTAACTAATAAATTGTAAAAATTAGATTTTTGTAGTTTATATTCATATCATTGATTACATTGCATTGCACATATTTCAAACTCAAAGCATTTCTTCACATTGCATAACTAATAACTAGATGCTAATAGATGAAAAAATTTCAATTACAATATAGTTTTTACAAATTCAATGTAATTAGTTATGCAATTACTTCACATTGCATAACTAATAACTAGGGGAAACTCCCAATTGCATTTGTTTGTCATGGGATTCTATGAGACCACATTTCTTTGAGGCATTTTTTCAAAAAATTCACTACCTTGTCTATACTACCACTTTTTTGATACATGTATACCAAAGCATTTTTTCAAATAGTTCACTACCTTGTTGCTATGGCTGAAATCCTAAAACAAGTGCTTTCAAACAATCAATGGATGCTTCAAAAAAAATATCAATTTAAGCATATCAATAAGCAATATCATAGGCAAGGAAGTGAAATCTTTGAAAAAATGCCTCAAAGAAATGAGGTCTCATGGTGATGGAATGCCATGACAATCAAATTCTTATGATTGTCATGGAATTCCATCACCATGAGAACTCATTTCTTTGAGGCATTTTTACAAAGAGTTCACTACCTTGTCTATGCTAACACATTTTTCATACATGTCTATCAAAGCATTTTATCACTTAGTTCATTGCTTTGCTGCTATGGCTAAAAGCCTCAAATAGGTGCTTTAAAAGAAGTTATATATTTTCATGGAATTCCATCGCCATGAGACCACATTTCTTTGACGAATTTTTTCAAATATTTCATTGCCTTCTATATGCTACCACATTTTTCATACATGTTTACCAAAGCATTTTATCAAATAGTTCACCTCCTTGCTGCTATGGCTAAAATCATAAAATAGATGCTTCCAAAAAAACTATGGATGCTTGGAAAAAACCTATCAAAGCATAATAATAAGCAATATCATAGACAAGGCAGCAAACTGTTTCAATAAAAGCCTCAAAGAAATGTGGTCTCAATGGTGGTGGAATGCCATGACAATCCATAGCAATTTGCTTGTTATGGCATTTGTCATGTCATTCCATCACCATGAGACCACATTTCTTTGAGGCATTTTTTAATATAGTTTTATGCCTTGTCTATGCTACCACATTTTTCATACATGTTTACCAAAGAATTTGATCAAACAGTTCACCTCCTTGTAGCTATGGATAAAAGCCTAAAATAGGTGCTTCCAAAAAAGCTATGGATTCCTTGAAAAAAAATATCAAAGCATAATTTAATAAGCAATAGCATAGACAAGGCATTGAACTGTTTGAATAAAAGCCTCAAAGAAATGTGGTCTCAATGGTGGTGGACTGCCATGACAACCGATAGCAATTTGCTTGTCATGGCTTTCGTCATACCATTCCATCACCATGAGACCACATTTATTTAAGGAATTTTTTGAAACAATTTGTTGCCCTGTCTATGCTACCACATTTTTAAGATGTGTTTACTAAAGCATTTTATCAAATAGTTCATCTCCTTTCTATTATGGCTAAAACCCTAAAATAGGTGCTTCCAAACAAGCTATGGATGCTTGGAAAAAATCTATCAAAGCATAATTTAATAAGCAATAGCATAGACAAGGGAGTGGATTGTTTGAATAAAAGCCTCAAAGAAATGTGGTCTCAATGGTGGTGGAATTCCATGACAATACATAGAAATTTGCTTGTCATGGAATTTGTCATGCCATTCCATCACCATGATACCACATTTATTTGAGGAATTTTTTTCAAACAATTTGATGCCTTGTCTATGCTACCACATTTTTCATACATGTTTACCAAAGAATTTTATCAAATAGTTCACCTCCATGTTCTTATGGCTAAAATCCTAAAATAGGTCCTTCCAAACAAGCTATGGATGCTTGGAAAAAATCTATCCAAGCATAATAATAAGTAATAGCTTAGACAAGGTAGCGAACTGTTTGAATAAAATCCTCAAAGAAATTTGGTCTCAATGGTGGTGGAACTCCATGAAAATCCATAGCAATTTGCTTGTCATGGCATTCGCCATGCCATTCGATCACCATGAGACCACACTTCTTTGAGGCATTTTTTCAAACAATTCACTACCTTGTTTATGCTCCCACATTTTTCAAACGTGTTTACAAAAGCATTTTATCAAATAGTTCACCTCCTTGCTGCTATGGTTAAAAGTCTAAAATAGGTGCTTCCAAACAAGCTATGGAGGCTTGGAAAAAATCTATCGAAGCATAATTTAATAAGCAATAGCATAAACAAGGCCACAAACTATTTGAATAAAATCCTCAAAGAAATGTGGTATCAATTGTGGTGGAATGCCATGACAATCCATAGCAATTTTCTTGTCATGGCATTCATCATGCCATTCCATCACCATGAGACCACATTTCTTTGAGGCATTTTTTCAAATAGCTCATTGCCTTGTCTATGCAACCACATTTTTCATACATGTTTACCAAATAATTTTATCAAATAGTTCACCTCCTTGCTGCTATGGATAAAATCCTCAAATAGGTGCTTCCAAACAAGCTATGGATGATTGGAAAAAATCTATCAAAGCATAATAATAAGCAATAGCATAGACAAGGCAGAAAACTATTTGAATAAAAGCATCAAATAAATGTAGTCTTAATGGTGGTGGAATTCCATGACAATCCATAGGAATTTTTTTGTCATGTCATTCATCTTGCCATTCCATCACCATGAGACCACATTTATTTGAGGATTTTTTTCAAACAGTTCACTACCTTGTCTATGCTACCACATTTTTCATACATGTCTACCAAAGTATTTTATCAAACAATTCATTGCCTTTCTGTTATGGCTAAAATCCTACAAAAATTACTTTTGAACAAGCTAAGGATGCTTGGAAAAAATATATCAAAGCATAATAGTAAGCAACAAGCTATGGTCTCATAGTTTTTTTTCACACAAAAATCAATGTGATTATATTCACATTTTTTTGTAGGTTATAAAAACTTCTTTTTTTCCAATTTTTTTGTTTTAAATGCCACTCAAGTTTATGGTGGTCTTTTTGTTTATATGATGATATGTGATATTCTAATCCTAAATCATGATTGTAGGTTGCATAGATATATATTTTGTTTTTACATGTTTTTTGTACCAACGAATTGAACCCCCCTCCAAAATTTTTTGGCCAAACTAGGGTGTTTGCATGAGAAAGAGAACCATTTCTAGCATGAACATGCCTATTTGAATGTGTTGGAACAATCCGTTTGGTCACATGAGTTGTAGAACGAAAGCTACACCACTTTACAACTTTCCAGTGCTTCCATTTGACACTTTTTTCATCAATTGAAATATAGACACCATGAGAAAACCACTCCAAGATAATGAAAATTGAGAGAGGTTATTGTAGAGGGACCCAATGTGATCCTATGGGATTAGACAAGAAGTTTCTAAGCATCATAGTGTCTGAGTAACCTCATGCTGAAGTTTGCACACATTTTGCCCTATGGACCCTTAAGGGATTGATATGTTGAATGTAGCTCAGAGCAATTTTGCATGTTTGGGTGAAAAAGAGGACCATGCCTAGTGTAAAAATGCATATTTAGATACGTTAGAATAGTTCATTTAGTCACACAAGTTGCAAAACAAAAGTTGAACCACTTTGCAACTTTCCACTGCTTCCATTTGACACTTTTTTTGTCAACTGAAACTTTGACACCATATAAAAACTATTCTAAGTAATGTAAACCAAGAGAGGTTATTATAGAGGGGGCCAACATGATCCTATAGGATTAGACAAGAATTTTCTAAGCATCACAGTTTCTGAGTAACCTCATGCTGAAGTTTGCAACCATGTTGCCCCTTGGACCCTTAAGGGATCAATCCGATTGAACGTAGTTTAGAGTGATTCCACATGTTTGGGTGCAAAAGAGGACTATTCCTAGTGTAAAAATGCCTATTCATATGCATTGGAATAGACTCTTTGGTCACACAAGTTGCAAAACGAAAGTTGCACCACTTTGCAACTTTTCACTGCTTCCATTTGACACTTTTTCGATCAATTGAAATCTAGACACCACGGGAAAACCATTCTGATAAAATGAAAACTGAGAGAGGTTGTTGTAGAGGGTCCCAACACAATCCCATGGGATTAAATGAGAAGTCTCTAAGCATCATGGTGTCTGAATAACCTCATGTTCAGGTTTCCCTTTGGACCCTTAACGGATTGATCTGATTGAACTTAGCTCAAAGCGATTACGTGTGTTTGGGTGTGAAAGAGGACCATTCCTAGTGTAAACATGCCTATTCAGATTTGTTGGAATAGTTTGTTTCATCATGAGTTGTAGAATGAAAGTTGCACTACTTTACAACTTTCCACTACTTCCATTTGACACTTTTTTCATCAACTAAAAGTTCAACACCACAGGAAAACCACTCTAAGATAATGTAAACCAAGATATTTTATTATATAAGGGACCAATGCAATCCCATATGATTAAATGAGAAGTTTCTAATCATCACGATGTTTGAGTAACCTCATGCTAAAGTTTACAGCCATTTTTCCCTTTGGACCCTCAAAGGATCGATTCAGTTGAGCATAGTTTAGAGCAATTCCACATGTTTGGGTGTGAAAGAGGACAATTCCTAGTATAAACATGCCTATTCATATGCATTGGAATATTCTGTTTGGTCACACGAGTTGCAGAACGAATGTTGCACCACTCTACAACTTTTCACTACTTTCATTTGACACTTTTTTCATCAACTGAAAATTGGACACCATGGGAAAACAACTCTAAGATAATGAAAACTGAGAGAGGTTATTATAGAGGTGCCTAACATGATCCCAATATATTAGATGAGAAGTTTCTAAGTGTCACAATGTCCAAGTAACCTCATGTTGAAGTTTGCAACCATTTTTCCCTTTGGACCCTTAAGGGATCGATCCAATTGAACAAAGGTTCTATACTCTATAGTTATCCAAACCTTACCAACTCTTGGGGAATAAATTCAAAGGTTTCAAAACTTCAAAATCCACAATTAGATCTTAGTTATACCACCGTACAATGGCTAAACTAGAAAACCCTCTATTGTAGCCTAAACCCTCAGGGTTTATTGAAAATGATAATTCCAAAGCTAACCACAACCTATAAATTACTCAAACAAGTTTTGGATACCCTACACAAGCTAAAACAATCATAAAATAACATTTCTCTACACAAAAATACAATTTAACTCTTCAAAACCACCTTTTTTCTTAAAGAAAACTCACTTTTACACACATGGGTTTCACACCCACCTCACTTTCAAACTTCCCAAACACTAACACATCATTCCCACACCTTAATAATGTTAGTGTAGACCCATTCCTCAAGTTACAGAGGCTATAGAAAGAGGAATGGGTTAAAAATCCATTTTTATTAACTCACAACCTTGAAATGTACAAGTTTGGGCCAGTTTTAGTAAATTGATGATATTCAACTCCTTATTTTCCTTGATGAACAAAACATATTGAATGGTTCTCCTGTATAAATCATACATCAACCCTCTTGTCCCTCCTAAGGTTTGGACCACATCCATTACCTCCACATAAAACTCAACATCCTTGGTCTTCTTGGTTCCCATGCCTTGATATGGTTATTGCAAATGAAAATGAAGCAAAGTAATCATCTCCTTCTCCATTGCATGGAAGAATGCACGCTTAATGTTTTGATACATGATACCAACTCTCTCATCTACTCTCATGGTTGAATACTGAAATTCAGTATGGTGGTCCTCTTGAGTTCCAATCATCTTTCTTCCTCTTCTACCAAATGTTGGCCTAATCCACACGTTTGCCAGCCTAATTGACTTTGTTTTTGAAAGTTGAAGTTTCTCCTGAGTCACTAGTGTTGCTCTGCCTACCTTTTTAGACTCTTTCATTACTACAGATTGTCTCTAGGATTTAATCATTTGTACCACATGTGGTTGATGTGATTTGAATCCTTGCATCTAAAGGAAATTTCCTAAACATAAATACTCTCTCAAGGTTAACAATCGTACATTGACCTTCTTGCCCATCTTAAAGTTTGGACCACATCCATTACCTCCACATAAAAGTTGACATCCTTGGTCTTCTTGGTTCCCATGTCGTGATATGGTTATACAAATGAAAATGAAGCAAAGTAATCACCTGCTTCTCTGTTGGCTGGAAGAATGCATGCTTAATTTTTTGATACATGATATCAACTCTCTCTTCTACTCTCATGGTTGAATATTGAAATCTAGTATGGTGGGTCTCTAGAGTTCCAGTCATCTTTCTTCCTCTTCCACCAAATGCTGGCATGATCCACACATCTCCCAGCCTAATTGGCTTTGTTTTTTGAAAGCTAAAATTTCTCCTGAGTCACCAATGTAGCTTTCTCTGCCTTTTCAAACTCTTTAATTGCTACAAATCATCTTTGGGATTTAATCATCTATACCACATGGTTGATGTGCTTTGAATCATCAGTAATAGTCTTCAAAATTGGTTGCTAGTACAAGTTCATTTTGCTTTCACAACACTTTATAACCATGGAGTTCATCCATTCCTTGATGCCATCAAGTGAATATTGAGGAATGGCATCAATGCACAATACATCCTGCTTGAAGTCTTTGAAAGGAATAGCCATATTAAATTCCTTTTTCCCAAGTCCTAGTCTCTCAAGGTTAATAATCTCAATCTCACTAATAGTGATTACTACTAAGAAAGGTAATTCCACCTACTCTACCAATCAGTTTACCATAAGAATAATAAAAGAGGCTTTGAAAGGAACTCCATGAAAACCAAGATTTCTAAATGGTACATATCAAAGTCTAGTTAAAAATATATTAGATGAGGCTGCTCCCATAGCTCTCTTACTAGCTTGACAAAACCTTGAAACTCTATATTGATTTTGTTTTTCTTGTCCCTCTCTTGTTGTTCTTCCTCAATTTCATCAAGATCATACATTGACCTTCTTGACCCTCCTAAATTTTTGACCACATCCATTACCTCCACATAAAACTGGACATCCTTGGTCTTCTTGGTTCCCATGACTTGATATGCTTATGCAAATGAAAATGAAGCAAAGTAATCATCTCCTTCTTTGTTGGTTGGAAAAATGCATGCTTAATGTTTTGATACATGATATCAGATCTCTCTTCTACTCTCATGGTTCAATACCAAAATCTAGTATGGTGGGCCTCTAGAGTTCGAGTCATCTTTCTTCCTCTTCCACCAAATTCTAGCTCGATCCAAATGTTTTTCAACCTAATTGACTTTGTTTTTGAAAGTTGAATGGTGTAGGAGCACCCACACCTCACCCTCAATTTGTCATTGTTTGATGTTAAATTGGGAGGAAAGTTGGTAAATGTTAGTATGTTGAGGTCTTTTTGTCTTGAATAAGGTCTAATAGACCAATCTGTTTTGATACACCTTTGGTTGTTTTAGTGAAAGGAAAATTCATTTTTCTTTATTCAACTTGTACAGACTAGTAGGTTCTGAGTTTACTTTAATTTTTGTGATGGATCCCTTCCTCCTATTGTGGTGAATTTTGACTCAGAGGAAAGTTTTAAAATGTTTTTTTTTCAAATTTCCTTAACTCTTTTAATAATGGTAAGGTGTTTATAGGGCTGGTGATGTTATTTTAGGTTGAGAATGTCAGATTTTGGCTTGAAATGGAGGAACCAAAGTGATTTTTTTGAGATATATTGAGTCTAAAGGATAGGTGAAGGTTTATTATGTGTCTGAATACCCTAAAAAACTTGTTTGATGCTTTGGTGAGGTTTGGAAGGCCTTGAAGTTATGAGATGCTAAAAACCCTATGTATTTGTTAGAAAATTGAGGGTTTTAATAAATTATGGCTTAGAGGTTGAGTGAGTTTCTAAAATATGTGGAATTGGAAGTTTTGTGACCTATTTGATGACTTTCCAAGAGCTTGTGGGGTTACAAGAAGTGTAAATATAAGGTTGTTTGTAAAATAGGCCTAATTTTGTGGCCTTTTTGCAGGACAGTTTGAAGGATCTCCAAGAAATTGCAAAGAAACCTTGTATGTTTGGCTTGGGAATGGTGTTAGGAATTTGAGTAGATGTTATATTGATGATGAGATGGTCCTTGAGATACATTCTCTAAAATTGAAGCCAAATTGTTCAGTTTCGAAGCATTTTTGTTGGTAGTTGTTCCAAGATGGCCAAATGAAATAACAAAGGTTGTTGATTTACTAAAATATAATTTGTTGAGTCTTCTCCACCTTGAATCTGCATCACTAAAGTTTCTCCTAAGTCACCAGTGTAGCTCTCTCTTCCTTTCTAGACTCTTTCATTGCTATGGATTATCTCTAGGATTTAATCATTTGTACCACATGGTTGATGTGCTTTGAATCCTTGCATCTAAAGGAAATTTCATCATCATAAATATTGCTACTCTCTGAAGGTCAACAATATTAATCTCACAAATAGTACATTTATAACCATATTCAAACATTTTCCTTCAAAAGGCTACAAATTAAAATATTTACTTAAATAGCCTTCAAGAGGCTTTAAATAGCCTTTATAAATGATTCTACATCTTTCCAATCATTCCTAACTAATCTGTCTGTAACTAACATGACTTATTACATTATAAATCAATTGTGGATGTGTTATGACCTTATTCAATTGATAAAAATCATAACACAAAACTAACTTAGAAGATTTTTGTGAACCAAATTTGCTCAATAACCTTAGTGCCCCTACACCAAATTTCATTATTTCAATAAATGTCATTATAAGTAAATCTCATTACAATGCTTGAGGTACTATGTTCTCACAGATATTTTACAATGTCACTCATACATTCCATATTCTCTTATAATGTCTACATCATAAGTTCTCATTTAGAGGTTAACTTCAAATGAGAAACTTGAGATTCCCTCACAAAGCTTCACACATTCTTTTATAATGGCTTGAAATCAAAATTGAGATTTGTTAAGATCATCAAAATAAGGATGTTGCATTGCTTTCTCAGCTAAGATTCTCTTCGATGGCTCCAAAATCAGCATTTTCTAGAAGGAGAGACCAATCAATTTTTACTATTTTAGTTACAAATACACAAAGTAAAAGAATAAAAAGAAACAGCTCATGTCCAAAATGGAAATGAAATGAAAATATATGGAAGGCACTTATAGATAGGAATGGAAGTCTATCAACTTAGTCACTCTTGCTCATACATCTTCATTGCAAGTTCTAAGATACGTATTGCATACAACACCTCTCATGAATCTAGAATATCTTGAAATTCAAGATGCTCCTATAATGTCTACATCATAGGTTCTCACGATAAATTTAACTTCAAATGAATAACTTGAAATTCCCTCACCAAGCTTCGCACACACTTTTGTAATGGCTGAAAATCATAATTTAGAATTTGGCTTGATAATCAAAATAGGGATGTTGCATTGATTTTATTCCTGAGATTCTCTTGGATGGCTCATAAATCTACATTTTCAGCAAGGCGACACCATTCAATGTTTATCGGGTTACTTACAAATACACAAAGTAAAATAAGACATGATAGCATTGGCATCAAACAAATTAATGTGGATACAAGTATAATTTAATAAGAATGATTGTGCATATACTTACAAATTAATCTAATGAACTATCTGGATCTGCTCTACTCTTTATTGTGTCAAGTATTGCCTCATGGTCAGACTCACGGACTTTCCATAAGGTCTTGTTCAAAGGTCTACCCCCATTATTTCTCAAATGAACATTGGATGCCACAACAAAGTTCGAGTAATGAAGAATCTTATGATTCCTGTCAAAGTCCTCAAACAACCAATATTTAACACTCTTATGTGGGTACCTTCTAAGCCACATTTCAGTAACAACAACCGAGCCTATAGGGTATTCAATGTTTTCTCCATCTATAAGCAGGGATTCCAATTTCTTTTTAGGCTCAATACAATGACACAAGTAATAGTTTGTTCCCTCTTCATTTTCTTCATCTACAATAACTGTATAAACATGCCCTACATTGATATGTGCATAAAATCACTCAAAATTAGTCAACATTATGAATATAGTACCAAGTAAGATAACAATATGGAATTTGATAAAGTAAGCAAGTAGATATATTACCTGGTTGAACTAGATCTGATACATGGTCAAAGTTGACCAATGATTCCATCTATGTTAGTTCCAATGCTGTCAGAGTGTGATATGTGTGAACTGGGGTAAGATAAATTATCAACCATTTTTCAACCCACTCCCCTGACTCACAATCATTTCAGGCTTGCATTATACATGAAGAATAAAATAATTCCATATTACATGTATTGATACTCCATGAACCTACATTTTAGCTAAGGAAAGAGTGTAGCTCACTCGATCCTGTTAGTGTACAACAATCCTCATATGGTACAATGTTAGTATCATCTATCAACCAAAAAAATATATGAACTAAAGATGTACCTTCATTACCTAGACCCATCAAAGCATCACACCACTCGACGATTGAACTTACATCTGTCAACTTTGCACTATCTTTATACTTTAACTCTTGTCATGCTAATGCTTTTTTCACGGATGCTCCTGCACCATCATCCTCCCCCTCTCCATGCCTGACCTCACAAATGTTCCACATATGTTGAACACCTATAGTGAGATGCATCCTACACAACCAATAGAACATGTGCACGTTCTTGAACTGTGTTGCATAGTTATCTAACCATATTATATGCCAACCATATGCTATGCCCCTCTAAGCTAAATCACTATAGAAAACATGGAAGAAACCTTGCATGAGCTCTGGAGAATGTGTGTGTTCATCACTAATATAAAAGTGATACTCCCTCAATACCTTCCTTTGGTCCTCAATACTATCAGCTGCATGAATGAATGCTATTTGCACAAATACCGAAACCTGTGTGCAGTTGTAATACTATGACTACACCTCGCACTATGGTTGTAGAGTGTACTTATTTTTAAAGTAAACCACTAATACTATGCTTCCAATTGGAAAGGTTTCCTTGCATAGCTTGAATTACATGTCCAGCCATCAGGCTCTATGGGTATGCCTTGCATACTCATACACTAGATTCTCACAAAACATGGACATAAACTGATACACTCGAATGTTCTCAATAACCAAATCAAACCCCTTTGCTTAACACCCATATTTTGTACCGTATGCCATCTCTCTAGTTATCAATAATGCACTCACATTATAATAAATTTAGTTTTTTTAAAGATTTATATGGTATATCCACAACAACCCTATCTCCCAAAAACTTTCACCATCTCCCACTCTCTCCCACCCTCTCTCCCACTCTCCCAGTATCTTCAACTCTCTCCCATGCTCTCGGACTCTCCCACCCTCTCTCCCACTCTCCCAAACTCTCTCCAACTCTCCCATCCTATCCAATGCTCTTTGACTCTCTCTGACTCTCTCCAACTCTTGCACACCCTCCCTGACACTCTCCCACACTTGCCCACCCTCTCTCACACCCTCTCCGACCCTCTCTCCCACTCTACCAGTCTCTCCAACTCTCTCCCACACTCTCCCATGCTCTCTGAGTCTCGTTGAATCTCCCAACCTCTCTCCCACCATCTTCCACCCTCTTCCACCCTCTCTCCCTCTCTCTCCAACCCTCTTCCATGCTCTCTAACTCTTTCTAACTCTCCCACACTCTCAAACCCTCTATCCCACCATCTCTCCTACCCTCTATACTATGCTCTCCCACCCTCTCCCACTCTCTCACACCATCTCTCACCCTCTATCACACTCTCCCACTCTCTCCCATACTCTCCCACCCTCTCCCATTCTATCTAACACTCTCTGAATCTCTTCGACTCTCTCTTACACTCTCCCACCCTCTCTCAGCCTCTCCATCCCCCTCCAACACTCTCCCACTCTCTCACACCCTCTCCCACCCTCTCTCTCCCACTCTCCCACTCTCTTCCCCACTCTCCCAGCCTCTCCTATCCTATCTAACACTCTCTGACTCTCTTAGACCCTCTCCCACCCTCTCCCATCATATCTAATGCTCTCTGACTCTCTTTGAATCTCTCTCACCCTCTCCCACCCTCTCCCACGCTCTCCCACACTCTCCCACTCTCTTGTACCCTCTTCCACCCTCTCCCATGCTCTCCCATTCTCTCCCACCCTCTCCCACCCTTTTCCAATCTCTCCAATCCTCTCCCACCCTCTCCCACTTTCTCCAACCC
>VDFB02271358.1:694035497-694047843 GCA_007258455.2 Sequoia sempervirens
TCTCCCACCCTCTCTACCATCCTCTCCCACTCTCTCCCGCCCTCTCTACCACCTTCACCCACCCTCACCCACTCCCATCCTCTCCCACCTTATCTACCACTCAGCCAATCTCTCCCACACTCTCATGGGCTCTACAAGACTCCCACCCTCTTTTCAATGGCCATCTCTCTATTTTTTCATAACATGCTCGTGTTATAATAAAGTTAGTTTTTTCATAAGATTTATGGTGTACACCCACTCCAACACACTACCACCCTCTCCCATCATCTCTCCCACCCTCTCCAACTCTCCCCCACCCTCTTTGACCTACTCCCACCCTCTCTCACCCTCTCCCACCCTCTCCCACACCCTCTCCCACCCTCTCTCCCACTCTCCCACTCTCTCCCACCCTCTCGTACCCTCCACTACCCTATCTCCCACTCACCCACTCTCCCAAACTCTCTCCCACTCCCACCCTATCTCCCAAACTCTTTCACCCTCTTCCACCCTATATCCCACTAAACCAATCTCTCCCACTCTCCCTAACTCTCTCCCACCCTCTTATGTGCTCTTTGACCCTCTCTCACTCTCTCCCACACTCTCCCACCCTCTCCCATCCTATCTCATGCTATATGACTCTCTCTGACTCTCTCCCACCCTCTCCCACCCTCTCCCATGCTCTCCCACTATCTCCCACCCTCTCCCACCCTCTCCTATTCTATCCAACCCTCTCCCACCCTCCATGACACTCTCTTACTCTCTCCCACACTCGCCCACCCTCTCCCACCATCTCTCACCATCTCCCACCCTCTCTCCCACTCTCCCACTCTCTCCCACCCTCTCTCCCATACTCCAATGCTCTCTCCCACCCTCTCACACTCTCCCCCACCGCATCTTACACTCACCCACTCTCACACACTCTCTCCCACTTTGTCCAACTCACTCCCACACTCTCCTACTCTCTCCCACCATCTCCCACCCCTCTCCTACTCTTCCTCTCCCACCCTCTCTACCTCTCTCCCAATCTCCGTCTCTCCCACCCTCTCCCATTCTCTCGACTCTCTCGACTCTCCCACCCTCACACCCTTTCCCACCCTGTCCCACTCTCTCCCACAATCTCCCACCCTCTTCCACCTCTCTCCCTCTCCCTCCCACCCTCTCCAACCCTCTCCCACCCTCTTCCACCCTCTCCCACCCTATCTCTCCAACTCTCTCCCACCCTCTCCCACTCCCAAATAACTCTCTTCCACCATTTTCCACTCTCTCGCCCACTCTTCCACCCTCTCTCCCTCACTCTCCCACCATCTCTAACCTTCTCTCCCACTCTATACCCCTATTATAACTATAAAAATCTAGTTTTTTTTCCAAATTTTTCATTCATAAACTTCCAGTATTGGTCCGACCATATGCATTTTTCATCTATAGTTTTCCATATTGTCCCATTGAATCAATCGTGTTGTGCATTTTTCATGTCTGGGTCCATATCAACCCTAGTTCATTCTTGTCTCCCCGACCCATTGTGCTTCTTCTGCTTGCAATAAGTCTGTGTTGCCTATCGGCAAGACTTATTATTTGTCATAGCGAATGAATTTTTCTTGTGAGTGGTTTTCGGCATGACATGTTCTCTATTGTGGTGACTGGCATTTGTCTATTGGTAGTTATCGACATTACATCCATATTGTTTTAGTGACCATGAAGGCTCCTATTAGCATATCTTATGGCTTTCAGGATAGGGTCTCACTGAGTTTTTTTTGTCTCCCTGACTTGTGCATGTGAGAGGATTCATCAGTGAGAGGCAAACGGTCAGGCTAGCACCTTACCAAAATTGAGGTGTCTTAGTGACAAGTGCTTTATGGATTATCTTCGGCCAGACTTGGCTACTTCACCGTAGGGTATCGATGAGTGACCTTCGGTCTCACCGGTGGAATACGATGAAGGATCTTAAGTGGGAGTTTGTATTTGTCTTGGCGAATTGGTATGTGCTTGGGGTGTTTCAGTGAGACATTGTGTACTCTATATAATGTCTCCCCGAGTGTGGTAGGCTATAGTGACATACATTAGACAAAGCTTTTCTGTTGGTATAGCGTGCAGGATGTCTCAGCGACTGGGAAATGAATTTTTGGCTCTCGGCAAAACTTAAAACAATTAGTGTGGGGTCTCCATGAAACTTGAGTGTTATGGAAAAGCACAAATGAATGAAAGACTAGTATGTGGTTCCAGTATGACTAGCGAGTTATTGCAATGACATTTTGGGGGTAAAGTGAATTTCGGTAAGACATTTTGTATTTCTGTGACTTCTCACCGATAGCACGGTGCTATAGCAAAATGAAAAAGAACAAAAGGGATGCCTCTTGTCTTTGGAATAACTTTTTCCTAGTCACAGTGAATGCGAAATACTAGGCGCGGGGATGAAGCATTTGAATTGCCTTTGGCAGGACGATATGTTGTGTCTGGCTGACTATTCTAGTAGTAAAAATAGAATTTCAAAGTCTTGTGGCCAACATGTTGAATGCTTGGAGACCGTTGCTTGCTAGCTCGATTGGAGCTCAAATCTTATGGAGGGCCGACATAATATTTTTGATATTTTTCTCATGCTAGTGTATAAATAAGCATGTTGTAGTTGTTAATAAGAGAGACATGAGATTATCGATATATTGCAAGTAGATACAGTAGAATAAAATTATCAGACTAGAGGCTATTATTGCATGATTTCATAATGGAGGTATTTATGAGATTCAGTTGATGTTGTTGCATTTCTCTGGTGTCAATTATCTGTGGAATTAAAATGAAAAAATATTGCTAAGTTGTCTCCATGAATGATTTTTTTGGTTGTTTAAATTAACATAGCAAGTTTATGTTTGATTT
Organism: Sequoia sempervirens; assembly: GCA_007258455.2. NCBI lineage: Eukaryota > Viridiplantae > Streptophyta > Pinopsida > Cupressales > Cupressaceae > Sequoia > Sequoia sempervirens. The sequence goes on from VDFB02271358.1 coordinate 694,038,342, forward strand.
ATTGATACACATTTATTGTATTTGTGTGATCAATCAACTGGTTCTTTGAAGCAAAGATTAAATCCTTTTATAGATCACAGTAATCAGAGAAACTCATTTTGGATTATTGAAGTAGAACTTAGTAGTCACATTGTTGCATGTTTATACAAGTTGTAAACAAAACATATTCTAGATACTTTGTACCTTCTCCAAAAAGTGTTTCTTATCTTGATCTCATTTTACTTCACATACCCAACAAGGCATTAGTCTCTGCACTTCATCATTTTGAATTCATTTAGCTTCTTTATATATTTAAATTGATCATTTACGATTTAGATAAGAATATTGTCACTGTGTTCAAATTGGATTTCATTTGTTCACCCCAAATTTCCATTGTGGACAAATTACCTTTTTAAAAGATAATTACAAGTCAAGACTACATTATTCAGAAAGGTACACCCACCCAGATCTTGCAGCACCTTAAGTGTAGAAGTTTGAATTCTTTCAATCTTGTCTATTACCCTAAAGCGTATCAAGAGATTGGTAGCTTCTTGAGGTATCTTTCCTATGTTTTTGAGAGCTAACAAACTGGAAACTCTAATAGGGACAATCAGAATCAAAGCCTTAATCATAGAGTCATAAATCTTGAATAGACTCCGCTAGGAATAAGAAATATTGAACATTTTCTCATTTTCTGATTAAAGTGAGTGGCAACTCTGATAGAAAATTTTGTAGTTATTCATCATGAATGGAAGAAGGTATCAGTACATGGGAGGTCATAATGAAGCTCCTGCTGATAGCAGTAAGTGGAATTATAAGGAGGAAAATGCTGATAAAGGAAAGGGAAAATGTGAGGACATGTATTTGATAGGTAAAGACAAAGAAAAATTCTATGATACATGGAGAGATGATTCAAGTGCATAACATTATACCCCTGAAGATTGAAGAAATTCCTTCCCTTCTATTGATCCTCAGAAACAGGCTGAGTTCAAAGTAGCACTTGAAGTCGAATGAATTAAGATTCAGTATGAATATGATCAGAAGATGGAGAGTAAGCAGAATGTGTTTACTAATCATAGGCTTTCTGAGGAAGTAAAAGTATAGTTTGAGTTGAAAGAGAAGAGGATAAAGGAATTAGAGGCTAAATTGTAGAAATCCCAAATTGTTGATTAGATGGCTGGTGGCTCAAAGTATATTCCACCTCACAAGCAGGGTGATCATGGCGTAGGGTCCTCTAATCAACAAGATGCTCCTCACAATCAAATAGGGAATCACCACAAGTAGCTAAATTGTCCACCTCACATTCGTACATAGCATACAGGTATGTATACACCTCCTGGTAAGAATTATATCCCATATTATAATGCACAGTACAATAATCACATGCCTCAGCATCAACATCTACCTATCCCTCCCCCTCACCAGAATGTAACCATGATCAGACAGTTTCATTTAATTGGTTTTTAGTTGTATCCTTACCCTATGGATGGCAGTTGGAGGAATATGGTTCCCAGATTAACAGGAAGTAATGCAATCATAGTTGAAGAACATTTAAGGAGTTTTAATGTTTTCATTCAGAACATAGATATGCCTTATGAAGATTTACACATGAATCTATTCATGATGTCACTTCTTGAAGATGCAAGGGATTGGTTCAACAAATTCCCAACATTCTCAATTAATTCTCTCCAAGCATTTCAAGACAAACTCTTAGAGCAATATGGGAATTAAAATGCTCCAGATGCAGCTCTTCATGAATTAATAAGAATTTAGAAAAATCAAAATGATTCAAGTTATGATTTCAACTAAAAATTCAACAAGCTGCATACTAAAGTTCCTCTTGGATCAAGGTTATTAGATTCTTTTGCATTGAGTGTTTATTTAAATTTTTTGATCCCAAGATAGGGTATGAATTGAGAAGTAGATCTCCAAGAGATTTGGCTAAGGCACAAAAAATTGCATTGATAATTGAAAATAATAGGAAGGCTACTAGTATAACTAATAAAAGAGACAACCCGAGGCCTCTTTAGCAAAGTAGTAATTATCAGTACAGACAAGAGAATGCATATAAGAATGAGAACATGAATGAAATGCCAAGGTTACATGATATGCCTTACAATACAGACTAAAAATATGGGAAACCTATGTTATCCAGGCCTAGAAACAAAGAGACCCATGATCCATTGAGCAAGAAAGGAACTTACATGGTGAGTAATAATTATTTTTGTGAAGTTTGTAATCAGCCACACTCTCCACATTATTGTGTTGTAGCTCAAAGGATACAAGAGGAAGGAATGCTGAGGGAAAATAATGGAGAAGATCACATGGTGTATTTGACTTGAATATTTTTCACCATGCTAAGGAAAGAAACTCATCTTCAAAGGATGAAGGCTATGAATATGATGTCTCCAATCAGAAGTATAATGTCCATATGGCTGAATAGTAGATTTTTTATGATTCTGATGAAGATTACATAGAGCCACATCTTGTTACAGTGCCTACTCAATGCAATGTGAGGAGAATTATTGAGGATTAAATAGAAAGAATCACTATTGCTGCAGTTGAGAAAGCCAAAAGTTAGTACTGGTTGAGAAACAGAAAAGTAAACGAGCAAGATGGAGTTCCTGGGGGAATTTTTATAAAGGATCAAAAGACAACATAGGAAATTGCAAAAAAGCTAGGAAACAAGTAGCATGATAGAATTGAAGAGAAACTAGGACAAAAGGAGGAAGTAAAGGAATTAAATAAAGAAATACAGATGCCTGACTAGTCTAGTAAAAAAGAAAAAGAAGAAAACAAAAGAGACACCAGAATTAAAGAAGACTGTCAAAGTGGAAAGCTCCTCTTTTGATTTCACCCAGGCACTATCCCAGGTAAAAATGTCTTTTCCACTACTTGAATTCATGAAAATTGAGTATAGAGGTAATGTTGTTCAATTAATTACAAATGGGAATGAAAAGCACATGGATTCTGAAGTAGAAAATAGGTAGGATAAGATAAATAATTTAGAAGTCTATTTTGGTGATGTTCTAACAACCTCCCCACAAGTGGATCCATTCTTTACCACATTGCTTATAAATAATAAATTGCAGAGGAATTACATGATATATTTTGGTGCTGCTATAAATATTATGCCAGTAGGTGTTATGAAGCAGTTAGGCATGTGGGTTGATACATATGAAGGGAAGTGTTATGAAATGGATAACAAACCTATTCCTGTGGTTGGTATTATGAAAGATGTTGAAGTCAAATTGGCTACTTATCCACAAGTGGCTTATAATATAGACATAATGGTTATCGATACTCCTCCTCAATTTGGTATGCTTTTATCAAGGACATGGACTGCAACTGTAGGTGTAAATGTTCAATTTGATTTACCTTATGCTACAATACCAGTAAATGGCCAGGAAGTTAAATTGTACAAGGATCCAAGAATGAGCCAACTTGTTGAATGTGTACCGCAAGATCAAATTAATTGTTTTTGTGATGTTGATCTAGGGAGTTTTAAAATAGAACCAGCTCAGCCAGTATTAATTAATAGTGATCCAATTGAAAAACATGCTGCACAAATTGTAATGGCATATGGGAGATGTACTTTGATGGAGCCTACAGTCAAGAAGGTAATGGCGCTGGGATTGTTTTTGTTTCCCATGAAGGAAATACTTTTAAATATTCATTCTTGTTAGCATTTGAATGTACAAACAATGTGGTAGAGTATGAAGCTTTATTGACAGGTTTGAACATAGCTGTGAAACACAAGATTAAGTTGCTAACTATTTTTGGTGATTCTGAAATGGTTGTTTCACAAATTAAATCCAAGTATGTAACAAAGCATATTGATTAAAGCAATACATGAATGTTGCATGGGACACAATTGAACTATTTGATTCCTTCTCAATTGAGTGGATTGATAGGTCAAAGAATATAATGGCTAATTTTTTAGCAAATGTGGCATTGAAAAGAGATGATATCACATTGGCTAGGGTATCACAAATTGAGTTCAAGACAAAGCCTATTGTTCCTGATAACATTTATAGTTGGCAAGTCTTCAATGATGATACTGACCTTTTGAAATTTCTCAATTTTATGGATCAATCTGAAGCCTAGGAAATTGATTTCAATGCTTTTGTTGAAGAAGTAGATGGGAAACAAATTGTGTTTGGCAAGGAGATCTTAAAGCTCAAAACAAACAAGCTTCCTAAAGGATTAGTGGCACTAGAAAGGGTGTATGATGGACATGATCAGTCCCTTATGAAACAAATGCCAGTTAGAAAGGAAGATGTTGAAGAGATTAACATGGGGACTGAAATAACACTAAGAAAGGTATACATTGGAAAGAAGATCAGCCCTAAAATTAGAAGAATACTGATTGATTTATTAAGAAAATACAAACATGTGTTTTCCTGGTCATATGAAGATCTTAAAGCATATAGGGAGGATTTATTTCAGCATGAAATACCTTTAAAGCCAGACGCCAAGCCTTTTAGACAAAATCAAAGGCCCATAAATCCAACACTAGAGCCTACGATGTAGCAGGAATTGACAAAGCTCAGAGATGGAGGAATTATCAAACCAATTAGGCATTCAACGTTGGTTTCAAATCTGCTTCTTGTGAGAAAGAAGAATGGTGATATTAGATTATGTGTAGACTTTAGAAATTTGAACATGGCATCTCTCAAGGATAATTATCCTCTACCTAACATGGAAGCAATATTACATAAGATGATAGGCTGTGAGCTGCTATCCATGATGGATGGGTTTTCTGGATACAATCAGGTCAAAGTCAAGGAATCTGAGCAATACAAGATAGCATTCACAACTCCTTGGGGAACATATGTATACATAAGAATGCCATTTGGTCTCACCAATGTTGGAATGACTTTCCAAAGAGCCATGGACATAGCATTTTCTGATTTGATTAATATCATTATGGTGGTGTACCAGGATGACTTGACTGCTTATTCAAAGAAGGCTAAAGATCATGTGCAACATCTTGAAAAGGTATTTATTAAAGCTCTTGAATATGGTATTAGTTTGAATCCAAAAAAATGCCATTTTGCAGTTATAGAGAGTAAGCTCTTGGGGTATATTGTTTCAAAAGAAGGGATTAGAATAGATCCCGAGAGGGTTGAAGCTATTGATAAGATTCCTGTTCCCAAAACTGTTAAGGCAATACAATCATTCTTTCGACAAATTAATTTTGTTAGAAGATTTCTTTCTAATTTTGCTGAGATCATTAAGCCCATATCTAAAATGCTGAAGAAAGGACAAAAAATGGACTGGACTACTGAGGCTTTGGATTCTTTTATGTTTATCAAAAGGGCTATCAAAGAGGCTCTTGTTCTAAAGTCTCTAGATTTTACAAAGCCTTTTCAGATTTTTTCATTTTCCTTAATGCATACTATTGCTGCTATTATGTTACATAAGAATGAGGATGGTTATGAACACCATGTGTATTTCTTTAGTAAATCATTACAAGGGTTTGAATTGAAATATGACATAATGGAAAAGTAGGAATTTTCACTTGTAAAGGCTATTAAAGCATTCATACCATATCTTGTTGGAGCAAAAGTAATTGCGTATGTCCCTCATGCTGCTGTCAAGGAAATTTTAACACAATCTGAAGTCACAGGGAAAAGATGTAGATGGATCAATAAGATTCAAGAATTTGACATGGAAATATAGATCACTGAGTCTGTAAGAGGCCAAGGCTTGGCTAAGCTGATGATAGAAACTAATATTGAGGCAAATCATATTTGCAATGTTGAAGAAGAGGTTGTAGTTGCAAGTATTGAACAAACTCCCTAGTATACTAATGTCATCCATTATCTTAAATATATGAGTGTCCAGATGGATTGAGTGACAACCAAAGGAGAACTTTGAATTTGTAGGCATCCAAATATGTGTTTATGGATGGTGATCTATTTTGGAAAAACAAGGATGGTATATTGTTGTTATGTTTGGATGAGTCACAGGCTAAGCATGTTTTGAAGGAAATGCATGAAGGATTTTGTGGAGCTCATTATTCAGCAAAGACAACTACACACAAAATTCTCAGGGCTGGGTATTATTGGCTAAAGGTTTTTAATGATTCAATTATGCATGTGAGAAAATGTGAGGCTTGCCAAAAGTTTTCTAGAAAATTGAAGTATCAGGGTGCTCTGCCACTATGACCCTTGCAAGTTGATGCCCCTTTTTATCAATGGGGAATTGATTTCATTGGAGAGATACAAGAAAAGTCAAGTGGAGGACATAGGTGGATACTAGTTGCCATTGATTATTTTACAAAATGGGTAAAAGCAATCCCAACCAAGCAAGCTACAAGTAAAGTTGTAACAAATTTCTTGATGGACAACATTATCACCACATTTGGTACACCATTGAGGATAATCAAAGACAATGGGATGTGTTTTAGGTCTGATGAATTCAAGATTTTATGTGATAAGTATGTCATTATTATTTCTTATGCGGCCCCTTATCATCCACAAGCTAATGGACAAGCAAAATCTAGCAATAAAAGTCTTTTGAAGATCATGAGAAGGGTATTAGGATAGAACAAGAAGACTTGGGATTCAATATTAAGGTTGGATATATGGGCTAATTGGATCACTGTGAAAAAGGAAATTGGGAAATCCCCATTTGAGTTAGTGTATGAAGCACAAGCCAGGATGCCTTTGTAGAATTTGTTACTAGTTTTTAAATTTGTCTTACAGGAAGATTTGGAGGTTCTTGAACCCATGGAAGATAGAATGGAGCAACTTGCTAAACTTGATGAAGGAGGGAGGCCCAAAATCAAAACATGAAGTTATAGGCACAGATGAAGTATCTATTTGACAAGAAGGTGGTGTTGATGTGGAATGCAAGGTGTCAAGAGAAAGGCAAGCATGGTAAATTTGAAGCTCTTTGGCTAGGACCTTTTCTTGTTACTGGTAAGAAGGGTGAAGACTCAAATTATCTACAAAACATGGTTGGTGAAGATCAAGAATTGCCTGTTCATGGGCAATTCTTGAAACTTTTCTTCTCTTGATCAACACAGAGGGTTGAGGGTTTCCAGTGGATGGACAACTCTTGTGTATCCTCTTTAAAATAATTTTCCATGCATAGTAGTTTACGTTCTCATTCATCTCCATTTCACTTTCCACACATTTACATTGCTTCATTCAATTTCTTCCCACTAGTTCATCATTTTGCATCTAGTCTACTCACCCAAAGATTTGGATCCTTGCAATGATCTGACTATCATTCATCTACAGATAGAGCCACTATTAGAACTAAAAAAATTTGGTGTTTTTACATAAGTTTTCATTCATAAACTTCTAGTTTTGGTCTGACCATATGCATTTTTCATCTATAGTTTTCCATATTGTTCCATAGAATCAATCATGTTGTGTATTTTTCATGTCTGGGTCCATATCGACATAGGTTCATTCTTGTCTCCCCAACCCATTATGCTTCTTCTGCTTGTAATAAGTCTATGTTGCCTATTGGTAAGAATTATTATTTGTCACAACAAATGAATTTTTCCTGCAGGTGGTTTTTGGCATGACATGTTCTCTGCTATGGCGACTGGCATTTGTCTATTAGCAATTATTGGCATTACATCCATATTGTTTCGGTTACCATGAAGGCTTCTATCAGCATATCTTATGGCTTTTAGGATAAGTTCTCACCGAGTTTTGTTTGTCTCCCCAACTTGTGCATGTGAGAGGATTCATCGGCGGGAGTCAAACAGTTGGGCTAGTGCCTTACCAAAATTGAGGTGTCTCAGCAACAAGTGCTTTATGGATTATCTTCGGCAAGAATTGGCTACTTCACCGTAGGGTCTCGGCGAGTGACCTTCGGTCTCGCCAGTGGAATACGATGAAGGATCTTTGGCGAGACTTCTCATTTTTCTTGGCGAATTGGTATGTGCTTGGGGTGTTTCGGTGAAACATTGTGTACTCTATATAACATCTCCTTGAGTGTGGTATGCTACAGTGACATACATTAGACAAAGCTTTTCTATTGGTATAGTGTGCAAGATGTCTCAGCGACTGGGAAATGAATTTTTGGCTCTTGGAAAAACTTAAAACGGTCAGTGTGGGGTCTCCACGAAACTTGAGTGTTATGGCAAAGCACAAATGAATGAAAGACTAGTATGTGGTTTCGGTATGACTAGCGGGTTATTGCAACAACATTTTGTGGGTAAAGTGAATTTTGATAAGACATTTTTTATCTCTGTGACTTTTCACTGATGGCACGGGGCTGTAGAAAAATGAAAAAGAACAAAAGGGATGCCTCTTGTCTTTGGAATAAATTTTTCTTGGTCATGGAAAACACAAAATACTGGGTGTAGGGATGAAGCATTTGAATTGCCTTCGACACGATGATATGTTGTGTCTAGCTGACTGTTCTACTAGTAAAAATAGAATGTTAAAGTCTTGTGGCCAACATGTTGAATGCTCAGAGACAGTTGCCTGCCAACTTGACTGGAGCCCGAATCTTGTGGAGGGTTGACATAATATTTTTGATATTTTTCTCATGCTGGTGTATAAATAAGCATGTTGTAGTTGTTAATAAGAGAGACATGAGATTACTAATATACTCCAAGTAGATACAGTGGAATAAAATTATCAGACCAGATGCTATTATTGCATGATTTCACAATGGATGTATTTATGATATTTAGTTGATGTTGCTGCATTTCTCTGGTGTTAATTACCTATGGAATTAAAATGAAAAAATACTGCTAAGTTGTCTCCATGAATGATTTTTCTGGTCGTTTAAATTAACATAGCAAGTTTATGTTTGATTTATCAATACACATTTTTTGTATTTGTGTGATCAATCAATTGGTTCTTTCAACCAAAGATTACATCCTTTTATAGATCATAGTAATCAAAGAAACTCATTTTGGATTATTGAAGTAGAACTTAGTAGTCACATTGTTGCATGTTTATACAAGTTGTAAGCAAAACATATGCCAAATAGTTTGTGCCTTCTCCAAAAAGTGTTTTTTATCTTGATCTCATTTGACTCCGCATACCCAACAAGGCATTAGTCTTTGCACTTCATCATTCTAAATTCATTCAGCTTCTTTATATCTTTAAATTGAGCATTTAGGATTTAGATTGGAATATTGTCACTGTGATCAAATTAGATTTCATTTGTTCAACCCAAATTGCTTTTGTGGACACATTACCTTTGTAAAAGATAATTACAAGTCAAGACTACATTATTCAGAAAGGTACATCCACCTAGGTCTTACAACACCTAAAGTGTAGAAGGTTGAATTATTTCAATCTTGTTTGTTACCCTAAGGCATATCAAGAGATTGGCAACCTCTTGAGGTATCTTGCCTGCATTTTTGAGAGCTAACAACACCCTCTCTCCCACTCTTCCACTCTCTCCAACTTTCTCCTACCCTCTTCCATACTCTTTAATTCTCTCACATCCTCCCCAACACTCACACCCTCTCCCACCCTCTCGCACCCTTCCCCACCATATCTCCACTCACCCACTCTCCCACACTCTCTCCCACTCT